>JBBPLW010000009.1:0-124838 GCA_038089995.1 Tylopilus balloui | reverse complement strand
ATACAGGCACTTGGTTACATTTTGGAGCAAATCACTCCACAGATTTACCGGGAAGACGACTTTATCGCAGACTTTCTTCAGATCAATGATGCTGGTCTAACCTTTGCTGATTATGCCGGTCTGGACAACTACTTTCGGCGCCAGGCGGCCAGGAGTGCCGGTCTTAGTCAGTCCACCACAAAGCTCGTGCGTGGTGCCATGGACTTGATATTCGGGTTCCTGCCTACCGAATTCAAGCAATGGATCGATATCGCCGTCGCCAGAGATGCGCTGTAAGTATTCGCCTTGATGGAGTACGCGCATGCTCAGATCGAGGACAGGCAGGTGGTCGGCATTATCGCTTGTCTGGAACGCTTCCTAGCGGATGCTGATGAACGAGGCAATACGTTTTTCCTTCAAACGCTAGAAAAACAGCATCTACGGCTAAAGGGCGTATTCGATCGTCACATTGTAAGCAAGCATGTTAAACGAGATAGACTTGATCGCTTATCACGGGCTCAGACCCAGCAGATCAAAATGGTCGATGAGACGAAATTGACAAGCAAGAAACGCAAAGGCGTAGCTCATTTTGTTAAGTTTTTCCCGGTCTATGTGGGCCATGTCGAGCAACAGCTAGTTGGTGCGGATGGACTGGAGATCCGAGGGAATGTTGACTCGGCATACGAGAAAATTGTGCACAGCATGTTCGGATGCTTGAAGCACATGGCAACATTGGATGGGGAAGGTGAAGACAAGGGCCAGCTCAACTACCATGTGCTGATCGTCGGTGAGTGCGGTCACTTGCAGGAAGACGTTGACGGATATGATGAATCTACGCAGAAAACATGCATTATTTTGTTGCTGAGATTTCGCAGCTGGCAGCCGGTTCTGTCGTCGGATTTCTGAAGCAAGCTGAGGTTATCTACAACGAGAACTTGACTGCATATGTTAAGATCGTACTCAGGAGGCCATTCGCCAAGTTGATTGTGTGTGGGTCTTGGCTATGCAGTGCACGAGCTAATAGTTGCTTCACAGGAGTTTTTTGAGGGGTTGGAGAGGCTATTGAAGACGACGGCACCGAGTGAAATACAGAAGAACTCTAGTTATAGCAAGTCGTCCTTGAAGAAAGTGTTGAAGGAGTTCGATGGCAAGGACGTGCGCAAGCACATTGATGTGCTTTTCCGACGAGTGGAGAAGCACTTTACGGAAGCAGAGGAGAAGACGACGCGAGAAGAGAGTAGCGGAATCGCACCAGGTACGGTGATGGTTGGAGTATGGAAGGCATGTGAAGAGGAGTTGCAACGGATGACTGAGAGCTTCAGTGCAAGGATAACGCAGTGCTATCCCGATAGCAGCATATCCCTGGAGTATACGTCGAGCGACGTCGAGAGTGCCTTCAAGAGGCATCGACTTGATTCATAGTCTATCCGGTTCAGGGACTGTGATGTACATGACTGAGCTAACTGATTTAAGACTGGTAAAGATAGTTTCAGTGTCCATTCCGGGGGGATCTCAGTTGGTCGAGTGATTGTCCTTTTTTTTAAAAAGAAAAATCTATTATTGTCCGTTCGGGGTACCATACCCTATGTCGGACAAAACAGAGCGAGATACTTGTAAAAGGGGCACCCGTGCCCCTGCCGCTTCTCCGACTGCTCGGATGCCTTGGATGGCGGGCTTGGGGGCCCCCTCCAGTTCTATCGTTCCCGTCGACAGTTTTAGGCGAGCCAGTCTTCCAATCAGCGGCTACCTGGTGGAACTTTCCGTGTGGTCTTTAGCCTGCTGACGTTTTACTGTAGATATCATGTACTGGCTGTGTCCTTTGGAGTGAATGTGGCCAAGACCGAGGGCCCATAGGTAGACCAAAGGTCCTTGAGACGGTCTACGGGGCCAGCGAGTGGATCGGCGGGCTTTTGTACGTCTCCAGACTGGGTGGAGGGAGTGGCCTTGTTCACGGCACCCCAGACAAGGTCAAGGATGACGGTGACACGAGAGCGACAAAAGTCGATGGCATTGGTTTGTGCGGAAGCCACGGCAGCATCAAAGTCAGCTTCGTTTGACGAGAACCACGGTTCCAAGAAAGCTTTATAGATATAGGTAGAGCCCTAGAAGGGGGTTGAGAAGGAGGCGTGGTTTGCAAAGGAGACAAACCTCTGTCTGTGGGAGAGAGATGTACAATAGGAACAAAGTTCGCAGTTCCCAATAGAAGGGTAGCCTGGGGCGTGTTTCAGGACGTTGCGGGGACGGAAGAGAAGGGGAAAGACAGACCAAGAAAGAACAAGACCGAGAGTCTGCTCGAAGGCGAGGAAGGCGCCGATGACAGCCCAATATGTGGCAAGTGCGTGGAGGGTATCAGCGGAAGGGGAGTGGGTGAGAGCCTTGTAAGTGGAGTAGCATGGGAGGGCAAAGGCGAACCAGGCGCTGTTGGGAGTGAGCGGGTGATGAGGGAGATGGAGATGAAACGTACCCAAGGAGGTGGGAGGCGAGGGAGACGAGCATGACACGGATGAGCTGGCAAGACGGAAAGTGGGTCGCCAGAAAATTCCCACCCACAACGACGAGCGCGAGCAAACGCGAGGCGAGTAACGTACATACTACCCTCTATGCAGCCAACCCTGTCACCTGTATCGGAGGCCTTTCCCTTGTTCTCAACCGATTGGTCTTGTAGACCATGGCACGGTTATCTTGTGCTCGTCCATTTTGACTATCATTTCTATGGGGGCATCTCACAAACGCTGTCGGCATGTGGGAGACGATGTCCTCCCGACCTGTGATCCCGGGGAATGACATGAAGAATGATTTAACAGGTTGATAAACACAGCGCGTTCTAAATTTCAATGACTGACGGCGATGACTTATGAGCTCTTGCAAATTCAAGCCAGCTTACCGTCCCGCCGTCAGGATGCCACCACCCACCCAGTTGTGGGCACAGTCCTACATTAACCCCAGTGTCCCCTAAGCCTATCGGCTGATCAGTGGCGATATAGAGCTGCTTGGCGGCCGGAAGAGCGCAAAATTGCCATGTCTTATTGTGCGAGCTATCATAGAGACTTGGATCGACCACAGAACTGTCTGATCTCCACCCCGCTTGTACCGATTACCTGTCCTATTTCGTACACAGGAGCTCCAGTATCCTGTGTACGCAAGGCGTTCAGCACGCTTTCGCACTTGTCCTTGCCAACGATGACCACGAGACCGATGCCCATGTTAAATGTGCGCGCCATTTCCAATGGCGCGACTCCACCTTCCTCCATCAAGTAGCGAAACACTTCTGGCAGCTGCCAGGTGGACGCGTCCACATAACAACCCAACCCCTTCGGAAGGACTCGAGGAATATTCTCGATGAAACCACCGCCTGTTATGTGGGACATGGCTTTGATAAGACCCTTCTGAGCGATCGGGAGAACTTGTTTGACATAGATACGGGTCGGTTCGAGGAGGCTTCGGCCGAGTGTTTGAGTTGCGTCCCAGGGGCAAGGCGAGGAATAGGTCAGACCTGAGAGGGAAATGATCTTGCGTGCGAGAGAGAACCCGTTGGAGTGCAATCCGGAAGAGGCGATACCCAGCAGAACGTCTCCTTCGACGACGTCACGAGGAAGAACCAGTCCCCTCTCGACAACACCAACGGCGAAACCCGCGAGATCATAGTCACCTGAGTGGGGAATCATCGAATCGTTGCAACCTTTTATGTTACACAAGTAGCTCTCACCATCCAAGTACATGCCTGGCATTTCGGCCGTCTCGCCTCCGATGAGGGCACATCCAGCTTGCTGACATCCGTCTGCGATGCCCTTGATTACGTTAGTTGCAACAGAAACATCTAGTTTGCTGCAGCCGTAATAGTCCAGGAAATACAATGGCTCTGCGCCTTGCACCAATAAGTCGTTGACGGACATAGCCACAAGGTCAATTCCTGCCAAATCTGGTTCCAAGAAGAATCCGAGAAGCTACGGCTCAGGACGCACCTACGAGATCATGGATGCCGGTTTCAATGGCGATGCGAAGCTTAGTGCCGACTCCATCCGTTCCACTGACTAACAATGGATCCTTGTATCCGACAGCTCTCAGGTCAAAGATGGCCCCGAAGCCTCCTAGCTCTACATCTGCGCCAGTGCGTCTGGTTGCGCGTACAAGAGGTTTGATGGCATCAACAAGTGAGTTCCCGGCATCTACCGATACGCCAGCCTGCTCGTAAGTGAGGCTTTTCACAACGGCGTGGGCACCCGTCAATGCCCTAGCATGAACATGAGCTTTATTGATCCGAGAAACGAAATCTTGCTCGCCTATATGCTATGTCGCGGCGGTATACCTTGCCCTCGAACGCAATCTTGTCGATTGCTGTGTATACGGAGGAAAGTGCCTCTTGTAATGTTGGAGCGACAGCAGACACAGCCAGGACACGACCACCTGTCGTAACGAGTTCATCTCCGTTCAACGAGGTGCCGCAATGGAAGACAACAACCTCTGCAGAAGCCGGTAAGTGATATGCAATTCTAGTGCGGCGATGCTCACCCGATTGTATATCCCCAATTTCAATGCGTTTGCCTTTTGAATATTCACCAGGGTAACCACCCGACACCAACACCACCGAGACCGCGAAGCCCGGTCGGCTGCTTATTTGGACCGAGTCAAGCCGGTGCTCTGCACATGCCTGCCTGGTCCGAAGACCAATCAGTATTGTCATAATCTTGTCGAGCTGAAACGACGTACGAGGAGCACATCTGCGAGGTCGACGTCGTCGTTCAATAGAAGCATAAGAGCTTCAGTTTCTGGGTCGCCAAACCGGACGTTGTACTCGAGAACCTTCGGTCCGCTTTCGGTGAGCATAAGTCCAACAAAGAGAAGACCAACGAATGGGAAACCTCGGTCATGGTGAATGCGCAGTTCTGTGATAGCAAGGATGACAAACGTACCTTCCTTCCTCATGCCGTCGATAGTAGGACGAAGGGTATCTTGCATGATGCGATCCATAATCGCGAGGGTTGCTACTGGGGCTGGGGCATATGCACCCATACCACCAGTATTCAATCCCGTATCACCCTCGCCAACCCGCTTGTGGTCTTGGGCAGGAGGAAGGGGGATAACTGTGTAACCATCGGAGAATGCAAGGACGGATATCTCCGAACCCTCGAGTAGCTCCTCGACTACCACTTCATTTCCTGGAGGATATGCATAAGTGACATTTTAAGTGCATAGATGGTATAGCGGACCCGCAGCACCAAACACGTTGGCTACCATGATTTGTCGCAGACCTTCTACCGCTTCATCGGTAGATTCCGGGATGAGTACCCCTTTGCCGGCGGCGAGACCGCTGGCTTTGAGCACGACGCGATAACCACAGGTGCGGACATGTTCGATTGCTTCGTCGACTTGCGAGGACGAGAATGTACGGAAGGTGGCCGTTGGTATTTTGTGACGGAGCATGAATGCCTTGGAGAATGCCTTGCTTCCCTCCATTCTTGCGGCCAACTGAGTGGGACCAAAGGTGGGGATACCAACTTGCATGTTTGGATGAGTAACATGTTACAGGGGCTACGTTTGTTGACGAACCTTTACGGAAGCACACCTGGATGCCTCGCACCAATGGTTCCTCTGGACCAGGAAGCACAAGATTGATCTGGCGCGGATATTAGCAGCGGATGATGCCATATTTGCATGGTACTAACCTCATTTTGAACGGCGAACTGGACGAGTTGGTGATAATGGGGAGCCGCGAGGGGCATGTTTAGATTCTCTGTCTTGGGGGTGTTGGCGGTTCCACCATTTCCGGGGCAGACATAAATGCGATTTACGCGCGGGGACTGAGCAAGCTTCCAGGCCAAAGCATGCTCTCTACCTCCGCTGCCTAGGACAAGGATTCTGGCACTCATTTACGAGCAACAGAGTGGGACTGGAGAGAAATGAAATTGGTCGCGAAAACGGAATGAAACGATATCCGTGATTGGGAAGCAGATAAGATAACCAGCTACCTGGTAGTTTTCTCGACGCCGGACGGTACACAAACAGCACCCGGAGTGCACTGAAGCCGTGCCGGATCCGTAGATGCGGCCGAAAGCTTATGCTCGAGGAGACAGCTGGACTCACCGAGGGGGCAAGCTGGCTGGGATGATCCAGCCGTACACGTTGTGAATGGAAATGGAGACCGTCGCCTAGGATCGCCAGGAACGTCTGGTTACACGTTCGAGACAGCGCCTGAGGCGAGTATCCCCCACGACGTCGCCCTGCAGTGCGCGCTCAGCCGTCAGGCCTGGCCCAGCCACAGGCGGTCTTTCCAACCTCAACTTGAACCAGCACAGCTCGACGGATGAGCTCGACAAACCAATGGAAGAAAAGGCTGTAGTATCACGAAGGCTGTCTCGCAAGGACTCGAAAAATGCCTCTGCAAGATCGTTCTGGCATAGGAAATCCACAAAGAAGCCCACAGAGTCGCCCACTGCCACTGCCACCCAGGTAAAGCACCTCTCCTCCCTTCAAAGCACGCATTCCCGCCCCTCCATGGATCAAAACGACGACAGCGACCCGTCCCCCACCTCACAGGAGATCCCCTCCTCGTCCCTCGTTGACCTCTCCCGTTCCATCATCCCAGATCCTCTGGGCGAGCTCCCTGCCTGGTTCAAGAAGGAAAGCGAGATGGCCGCAGCCAACGTTTCCACCTTCAGGATCAAGTACCCCCTTCACGATCCAAACGGTCCACGTTGGTACAAGAATCACCACTTACTCCCTCCCGCATCCCTCAATCGTCCGTCCTCGGTTTTCTCCCCTTCTTTTCCTCCCATGGCAGCGTCGGTGCACAGCATACAGGATCGTTCCGAAGATTCAACACGCCTCCCTGGTCCCAGCCGCTCACCCTCCGGCACATCATTACCAACGCCGAGCTCGTCTCAAGTGCGCATCCCTGATCCAAGCGTCAAGTCACGCAGTCGCAAGACCTCCCAGGACAATGTCGACCTAATGGACGTCAGCGACCCTTGGGGCACGCGCTGGCACCACGGATCACCCTATGACGCGGGCAGCAGCGTTAGTCCTGTGTCCGTTGATTCTCCCGAGGTGGCCCATCATTCCCCCCGCCTTATCTTGTCCTTCGGCTAACTGACACGACACAGGGCATACCACGCACTCGCTCCCGCCTGTCTAGTATGAACACGGGTCAAGCCCGTCGAAAGACGGTCACTCCCTCCCCCCTCTCTCAGTCTACGTCCGCGCTCCATTTGCAGGCACCGGAGCCAACTCATGTCAAACGCAAACTAAGCAAGCGCCGCAAGCCTATACTGCTCGGACTTTTTGGCGCACATGAGAAAGACACGCCAGAGGGACAAGGGACATCTGCGGTTGAAGACTCATCGTCCAGCTTACCAAAGCGATTTTCAAGTGTCCCAAATGGTGCTCTTCACTTCAATTTTGGCGGATCAAAGCGTCATTCCACTCTCTCCCCCATGTCCGTCTCTGTAAATGGTTCCACCGCAGCGTTGTCACATTCGTCGTCAAAGCATGACAAACGGCACAGCGTCCTTGGGCGATTGGTGAGGAGGTTTAGCATTTTGCGAAGGTCTGGTCAAGATCCGGTTGTTGCCATCAATGATTGGTCCGAGGGTAATTCCGGTGGAGCCGCACTTTCGGCCGTGGACGAACGATCATCGCGTCGCTCACTCATCTCGCAGAGACAGTCCTCTCCGGAAAAGCCGGCGATGGAAAAGAAGGTCTCAGACCCATCTAAGCGTATACCTCCTCCGCGGATGGACTTGGATATGAAGCCACAAGATAGCAAAGGTCCATCAATAGAAATCGAGCGGGCGAATAGTGATCGTACGTCAACAATCTCCTGTGATGTGCCTTTCTCGCCGCTGGGGAAGTTGATGATCGCAAACCCGGACGCCCCAAGTTCCGGGGGTACCACCCCTGTCAAAGTGAACGATGCATTGCCGCCAGAAGCTTCCGGTGAGGCCCCACCCAAAGACGTATCAATTGCACAACGACTTCAGCCCGTGGACCGGCAACGGGCTACTAAACCCGCTCCTGTGCCTTCCTCAGCTGGGGGGTCGTCGCCTATCCCAGGTCTCCTCAGTCCCATTTCCACCGCTGTCCCTGCTGTCAGCCTTCCTGAAGTGCCGTCATTTACGGCTATAGCTCGTTCTCCTGTCTCAAGTCCTCCTTCGTCACCGTCCCCTGGACTTCGTCTATCCATGAGTGTTCCAGCTCAAGTGTCTACACCTGCACATAACTTCATGGACGTTTCATCAAGAACATCTTCGTTACCAGTGAAGGAGGTACCAAATCCTGTGCCCCCTCACTTGGTCTTTCCGGTTGTAGATGACTCTCCATTATCCAAGGCGTCAATTCTCGTCAACCCCCCTACTCCTTACGATACCGACGAGCCACATCCCGGGTTACCCGTTTTCGAGAGTGTGCCAACGGACCGTTCTGGTGACGATAGACAATCTCGAGATGTGTCCTTCCCTAAGCAGGTTTCACCTACTAAGGAAGCTGATGCCCGGCTAGTAGACGGCGAAGTTCGGCTTACCAAGTCTAATTCGACGACGAGTAAGAAGACAGAAACGTTTAAGCTTGTGAGGACCCATTCGGATAAGATGGCGCCGTCATCGGAGGCTGCGTTTCGGGCTGAGGGTGACCAATGGTTGGTTGTCAACTCGGCTGAAGTTCCGCGTCGTCGAAGGACGAAGGAGAGAGTGGCGAAAACAGAGAGAGTCGAGAAGCCTTCTTCGAGAACATCTCGTGAGAGGGAGCACGAGAGAGACCGTGAGAGGGAACGAGCGAGAGATCGCGAGACAGAGAGGGATAGGGAAAGAGAGCGGGTAAAAGACGAAGAGCGTGAACACAGGCGGAGACGCCAAAAGACTACTCAACAGGGAGGCGAAGACCAACGTCGAACTACCAGCCGCGCAAAGGTGAAATCACCATCAGTGGAGAAAACGGACTCAGGGTCCCTCTCAGGGCGGCCAGGACGAGCTCGTAGTCTTGATACTGCACATCGTCCAACTCTAGTTCAGCCTCTGATATTCACGCTGCAGGACGAGCCTCCACGACTCCGTAACAGCGATGATCGGCCTCGAGATTCTCTCCATCAGAGTCACTCAAAGACTACACGCCCCGGACCGAGTTCAATTGTAACGGTTGCGCGTGTTGATCGCCTGCCATCCATATCCGCTCGGCCAACATCTGAGTTGACTTCGGCAGCCGATATGGCCACTCTTAAAGCTCGTGAAGCTTGGGAGATAGATCGGCTATGGAAGGGTAGGAGCATGGTTCAGGGCCGATCGGAGACGAACGTGATTCCCTCGCCCTCCAACACGGAGTCCAAGGTTGTCAATAATGATGCAGCCACGGATGCCTTTTCGTTACAGAGTTTCGCCCACGGATCCAGTCACACATCATACGTCATGCAACCATTACAAGCGCACCCTATACCAGCCAGCGTGTTTTATGCTAATATGCCTTCTGCTCCTCCACCGATCATCTATGCTGCTACCTCTCCATATGGGCAACCGCATCCTTCGTCTTCAAGGGACTACACTACGTATCGATCGTTACCAAACTCTTTCTCCTTCCCTTCCAAGGACTCTTCGGTAGACCTACCGGTTCGCCCCAACCCTCTGCCTGCACCCCCGCGCGAATCAGGTTATCAGCCCGCCCGTTTACCAGCCTTGGCAGATAGAAGTAGTGGATCCGCTTCAGAATACTGGGGAAAATACGCCAACATGCCGCACTCATGATATACCCATTTCACTGTTGTTGTTCGCATGACGGTGCATTGCAAACATTTTAGTTTCATGCTCACTTAGACTCACGTGCATTCATGATATTCTTAATTATCGCAACCTCGGTTATATTCCTTTTTTTCCTTCTGGTTTTGGGCGTTGCTTACATTTTTATTGTTCTTTTCCTACGCTCACTTATTGCTCCGGACTCTGGACCCTACTGTGTAACAGTTCTCAACGCGAGGGACAGGCATAATCAGATCAACATCCACACTAGCAGTGCAGCGAGGTTTTTATGATTTACATACGTAGTACTTCACGCACATGTTCACGAATTAGGCCAATTGCAAACCCTGCTGGGCACGTCGGAAAAAATACAGTCGATCTGGTACGAGTACAGTGTGTCCACATGAGTGATAATACAAAATATGCAACTTGGTACCATGGTTTAGCCACGCTGTAATAAATGGAGCACAGAAACGGGTATCTACTACGAGAAAGAAAGGTACGGAGACGCCTTCCCAAAGCATGCCATCCACAAGAAAGAAGTTGTCACGAAGAGTACCCACGGTAGTCCAGAGGAAACTCAGGGACAGGATAATCATCCCACTGACGTTCTCCGCTATCAAGGAAGCGACGCAGCCTGGCGACTTGTGACGAGAGATACAAGAGAATGATCTGCATTTTAATGTCAAGCTTTAATTTCAGTATTTCTTCGCATGTTCGCAACGCTTGTGCCCGCGTCGCCACAAACATGTTGCCCGAGAAGCCAAGCTCTTTGAGGCTATCTATCATTTCCGAAAACTCAGAGCACCAAGCAAGAACGCCGAGCTGTGGTGCGGGTTAGTCTCGGGGTTATCATAGCGTGGAGCGCAAACCTGGCCATATTGCTTGAACCGCCCATACAACACGTTTGGCGCTGCCTTGAGAGCAAAGTCAAATGCTTCATTCTGTTTAATGACCTCATCGCCTGGTATATAGGGTTCAGCGACCGGCTGAGGCTGGAAGAGAGTCAGCCAAATCCACGAAGGCAACATGACTTTTACCTCGGGTCGTGGAGGAGGTTCCTGGAACCACTGATGTCCCGAGTAATCTACTTCACCACCGAAATCGACGACATCAAGGTTCTTCCCTGTATAGTCCATTGTGGATCGTGAAAGAGAGTTAAGTATGCCGGACTGGATAAAGAAAGCTTCGAGGAGTAGTGCAAGGTCTCTGGGGAGTGGCGACTGTTTAGATTCAGGTTGTTTGGAAGGGATGAACACGGTCCGATAGTCTGAGTTTGCACTGGGTGGGCCAACTGAGCAAAAGAATAAAGTCAGACACGGGACTGGAAAAAACGTACCAAGTGGCGGGAGACGGAGGCGCTTTAACAAGACGGAATTCTGGAGCGTTAGATGACCGGTTGCGAGCAGAGAAATCCTGCAGGCAATCAGGAAGGGGGGGTGTATCTGACAGGGAAAATCACCTTATGTATTGGGCCGAGGGATGTCTTGGACGCTTTGAAAGGAGGCTGACGAAGGGTCCGAGGGCTAGATGGGCGAGATTTTTTGAATCTTGCGATAGATTGCCGGTGGCGCTCAACGGAGATCTGACTAATGTTTGATAGCCGGCGACGGAATTGCGGAGAAGGTGATGGAAGCGCAGAGGCGAATGCAGTAGTAGGAGTCGTGCTGGAAGTGGGGGAATAAAGTGTACTGTCGAGTGGTGTAGGCGATGTTACAAAGGACCCAGTATCCGAGTCTGGGCTTTCTGGATAAACGTTTGTCACGAGGGGCTGTAGTATTGGCCTGGAAGGCGAGGATGCAGATTCCCGTGATGGGGGAGGTGGGACTGGGATGATGGGGGGCGGAATGGGAAGTGGACGAGGGGAATCGGGTGCGAAGAGAACAGATGGGTAGAATGTGGTGATCTCGGGGATCTTGAGGTGGTCTGAATCACTGAGAGCAGAAATGCGCGATGGAGGAAAAGTGGTAGATATCTCGGACGGATCAAGATGAGCTACGTTGCGACCGAGCCAAGAGGGTGATGGAGGCAGGAAAGACGATCTTGCAGAAGAGTTTACCAAAGAACTCCTTACCAACGAAGATGGGGAGGCAGTGAGTTCGGACGGATTGACCAACCGGTAGTGAGAGACGGTAGACACGCCACGGCCAAGACCGGCTGGTGCTGAGTGCTTCCTCCTGAGCGGGGGAGGTACAAGAATGGGAGTGGGGGAAGAAGACTCTTCGGGCAGGGAAGATATGGAAGCAGAGGGTGACGATTGAGTCTCGACGTCACGAGCAGTGAAGGATGGTGAACGAAGCTCTGGTACGGGAGAAATGGGAGGGTTGGCAGGAATACTGGATGCAGAGGTAGAGTCAAGGTCGTGCTTGTGATACCAGTTTCTCTTGCTTCTGATGGTGTCAATGGACGAAGCGTCAAGAGGATGGGATACAAACGAATCGAGAAGGATTTGTGAAAGAGACTTGAAACGCTTGAGGGAGCCGGTGAACCTGCGTCTTGGTTTGACGAGTTTCGACGAGCGCTGGGGGAGGTGTGAAGATGCAATGTGTGTATCAGGGACCTGTTCGGGGGTGCCCTGATCTGCGAGTACGGCGCAGTCGCCTGCAAACGGATTCTGGTTGAGGGACGAGAGTGTGGATGCGTCGAGGGCGGCGGAGTCGAGAGGCTGGGCGGGAGAGTCAAGAGTAATGGGAGCACCCGGAACGGAAGTCTCAGGGGTGGGTATGTGGGTTGGTGGTTTCGGAAACGCGAGGCAAATGTCGGATTCGTTTGTCGCGGTGCGGGTACGGGAGGATGAAGCTCTGCTGTCTGTGAAGGAGGAGAGATGGATGGATACTTTCGAAATGTTCTTTAGACGGAAAAGGGTGGACTTTGTGCGAGAGAGGGAGGGTTGCGGTGGAGTGGTTATCGAGGACTCGGGGGCGTGATCCTCGGGGGGCGGGGGAGGGACGTCGTCGGCAACGATGAGCTCAAAGTCGCCGGCGGCGCTGTCGAGGGGATGTTCCTCGGGCTGCTTTGGGGGTTGTGTGTGTTTCCTTCCAAAGAGGGGAAAGGCACGGGCGAGGAGACGGGAGGGATCAAACGAGTGCGTCGAGCTGCGCAGGGAGCCGCGAAGGCCGCGAGGTAGCTTCGACTGTATGAAGTTGTGCGCCGGCGTCGTTGTGCTCTCGAGTCCTCGCGATAGGGACTTGAGGAGGAGAAGGGAGGACGGCAGGCGAGGGCGAGCTTTGAGGACCGGAGAGCGTGACTTTGGCGTGTACCATCTTCGATTACATCATCACTCATGAAAAACGCATGCACTACTACGCCAGCAAGTTCTCAGCCTCTCCTGGGTCTCCTCGCCGCACCCGCACCCGCGCACGCACCCATCTCCCCCACCTCACCACAAACCGGCTGCCCACCTCCCCGCCCGTCAATGCCACCAGGACCGCCATCACCGAAAAGTCTCCTCCCACCGCGTACACCGTGCGGCGCTCGTCAAACGGGTACGGTATCCCGATCGTCCTCATCCACGACCCCCCACCGATCTGCATCGGCTCGTGTATTCCACCCCCTCCTATCCCACTCACCCCCGACGAACCCCCATCGCACCACAAAACCATGCTGCCGAGTTCGTTTGCCCTCGCTTTTGCCTGCTCCCACATGGCAAGGCCAACGGTCGTCTCCCATGTACGCGCAGGACCCATAATGAGCGATGGCCGAGAATCCAAGTTCGTGAACACCGTCGGCGACGTAAAGTCGAGACATATAGACGACGTGATAAGGAGCGGCCGCGTATGGTTCAGCGCCCAGTCCGGCTTGCTTATCCCCCTCGGGTTCTTTAGCTCCCAGCGGGTGATCACAGGCGGATCCACAGACGGTATCTTCGAAAACGATTCCGTGACTTTTCCTCGTCAGACGGGTAGTAGAGACCAAAAGTAAACTGGTTGCTACTCACACGGTACCAGTTGGCGTTTGTAGTACTGGATAGCTTCATCACCTGGCTTTTGATCCCTGTGCAGCAGCGCAAACCCATTTCTTGTGTGTGCTGGATCGCCCACAACATATTCGTCAAATGCTACGCCGATGATAGCAGAAAGCGGTAGCTGTCGAATTTCAGCAAATGCATCCTCCCGCTCCTTCTCCGAGTTGAATACCACCGCACTCTCTGGCCAAATGATCACATCCGCCGCATTCATCTTGCGCGTCTCACTAATAAAGTGCTCCAGCGTGGGATGGCTTCCGTCCAGCGGATTGGGCAAAGCACAGCCGACCGTGAGCGGCGTATGATGAACGATGTCAGCGCGAGGGAGTGAGTACTGAGTCACGGTCGAGGGAAAAGTGAGGACGAGGAGAATCGTGACGAGTGATAAGAGTGTTTTCGACCTAGAGGATAAGAGCGATCGATTGCCTTGCATATCCAGATCCTCGTATTCCGAAAACCCCATGAACCACTGAGCCAGAAGCTCAGAACACACCATCGCCCAAGCTGCGACAATCCAATCGATTCCGGCTGGACCTGCAACAGGCAAAATCCAACCGTACGCAGAGGGAACGGGGACTGGCCACCAGTTCAGTAAACGGCCAACGGGAGACACGCGTGATGCAATGCTCCAACATGTGGCCCAGAGTACCGGGAAAAACGTGAGCTGGGTCCAATCGGTGTTCAGCCGACCCCTGAAACGAATATCAAGATAGACGGAAAGCACTACGATCAAGTATGTTGTTCCCGATAGAAAAACCAATGCACCCAGAGATTCGGTGGGGTTGGAGAGGGCAGTGGTCGCCGCTCTCCAGTGGGCAAGAGCTGAGCCGGCTGTAACGCAGACCCACGAGCAAAGTAGTTCCCGCCCTCTGGTTTGACGGCAGACAATCCTTTGCCCGTGGATCATAAGTACAGAAAGGAGGAGGACTAAGGGGACGAAGCTTGGCAAGGGACCGAGAGCCACAGCAGAAAGCGCAAATTCTGCTGCCGAGAAAAAGGGAGTAGGATGTTGCGTGAGTATCAACGCCTGCAATGAGGAAACCATGGTTGGGACAGATGGCGGTCAAGAGGAATCCAGGAGGGCGTGAGTCGAGCGATATTTATCGCGCAGCACTCGATTTAGTGTTGTTTGTCCTCAACGAAGCAAATAAGGCCAATCAGCTCGGGCAACGCATTCAGCACTGATAACAGGACGAGAGAGCTAGCAAGTCGACGTCGTACACATTCGATCAAGCACGACTCAGACGCTCGAGGGACTGAACAAATACAGATTAGCATACGTTTCAACCTAGCTGAACGAGATTGTAATCACCCAATGTTCAGTGGCTGCCCCGTCGTCTCCTGACCTGGTGGCGCAAACGGATCCCCGGCGCCGCCCATCAACGGTCCACCCAGCAATGCGTCCGCACTATCCAGCTGGCCAAGGTCATGCAAGCTCTCGTAGGGCGTACCATCTGGGCCAAGGACAGCCATGGCCAGCTCCCTAACGCCCTCTGGATGAGCATTCCCATCCACGTCGACATTTATACCCGCGTCCAACGCTTTGAACGATGCATCTAGCATGTCTCCCTCTCGCCCCTCGTCGACGGTCAGCATGGGTTCGCTGGGCTGTAGTGATAGCACTGGAGGTGGGGGCGAGGATGGCTTCGTCTGTGTCTCTTCTTGATTTACGAAATTGGTCTCCTGTGCGGCATCAGGTGCAACAGACGCAGTGGGCTCATCTTGGTCCATGTCTTCGTCACCTTCCACAACCTCGGGTTCATCTGGTAGAGGGGCAAGGGGCTCGTCGGCTTCCTCCTCGTCATCGCTGAATTGCTTGCAGAGGTCCATGATCATGAGTCGCCCTAGTCAGTTCACGGACGTGTGGACGGACCTGTTTTTTGTCTGTCTTCACCCACTTGTATATCTTCATGGTCGAGCTCGGCGCGTTCTCTGGAGTAACCCATGTTCTCTCCCAACACGCAACGGGCTGCATAAGCTGACGTCGGGCAGCCTCTGTGGTAGCAAGGCGCACCCCGATTCTTCGCTTCGTCGCCATTATTGCCTACGTCGATGGCAGAATGTAGTAGTAGAAAAAGCAATGGCTGAACGTCGGACCCCCGACACTCCGAACTGCGATACACGACTGCACATGCGAATCGGTCATCTACCAAGTAAAAGTACTCAAGCGAACCCTGTCTCATATTTATTTCAAGTTGTTTGTTCAGCCCAACGGAAGACGTCTTCGATGGTCGCTACCGGCAACGACTGGTAGAACGCTATGTGAGTGATTCTGGGATTGGAAGTAGGACAAACCTGTCCTTGCTGGCTCGTATCAGAAGCAGGGTGGTGAGACGCAGTGTCGACAACCGTAGCACGTAGCTCCAAAAGTCGTGCTTCCAGCTCGTCGCAGTTACTGGCAACAAGGTCACGTCAGAATGAGTGACAAGGTACGACGAGAGACGCGTCGAACGTATGAATGGAGGCGGTCTCCTCGCGACGGAGCTCCAACTGACGCTGCATCATGCTTTCAAGATTACCTCTCGCCTACGTGATTGCGTATGTATTCTGCCACGGGAGTGCACTAAACAAACTGACCTGTACTGGACGCAAGTCGTTCGCGGCAGCCATCAGGTTCTGCGCAAGCACGGTAATCCATTCTACGTGCCGCTGCCACTCCGGAGGGACAGTGGAGTAGGGAGGCGGCGGCGGGGCGAGAATGGCAGCCGTGAGATTGGAGTACGTGACGAGAAGAGAGCGGAGGATAGATAACAGTGCGGGACGGCGATCTAGTGAAAGGATGTTGAGAGTACAAGGGATATGGCGTTGACTGGCCACTCACCTACGCTCGGGTCGGCTGGATACAACTGATGTCCGCCCAAGTCAGCCAATGAAGGAATAGTCTCCTTGACCTGGCGGTACTGCATCAAGAATTGCTGGTACTTGAAAGTACGGGCCGTACAAACCACGTATCACCGAATACATTGTAGTGTCCCTCTTCGAGGATCCAGTCTACCCTGGGCTTTTCCAGTTGAGTCAGGGACCAGGGGGGGACATCGGTCTGGTCGGACAGAATGTCGTGCTGGTTCAGTGTGCCGATGTCGACGTCCTGGTCTTTGAGGCGCTCTCTGAGCAAGCGGAGGAGGCTGAGGTTGTGTGCGGTGTAATTAGAATAGTGAGAGGGGGGAGAAGGAAAGGGATTCCTCAGTTCCGTTTCTTCCTCCTCCATGGTCCTTAGTCGAGGTATTTATTTGTCGGGTCCAAACAGCTTGCACTCGTTCCTTCGCCTCCAAAAATAATGGTGCGGCGGATCGCGTCCCAAGTGCACAAGCAAGTCTCCCGGCTCATGCAAGCCAACTATATTCGCGAGGAGCCCTTGTGGTACCAAGCAGTGCTTCAATATCCCCCCCTCCCCCTCCCCCCGCGTGCGCCGCCCATACATGTCTCTGACGCACAAAACACGCCTCCCAAGCCGACCACCAGTCTTCGAGCCCCAAAGATGCAACCCTTGACCATCAAATATCTGGAGGACAGGCTTCGACTCCAGTTTTTCAGAGACCACCCGTTCGAGGCATTCAGACCCGTGTCCATCGTAGAGGGTCAGCAGATCGAGCCAGAACACCCAGTGAGAGGGAAAGACTGGTCGAGGTTGAGCCAACGGACCAAGAATCCAACGGCAGAAGAGTATGCAACCCTTCCAGTGCTTGTCTGTACTCCATTGATTCCCGTGCACAGCGCAGTTCTTTTCGCTGCTAACCTCCACAGACACCAAGATGTATCGCTCACTGTCGCTTATACCCGTGCAGTCGCGGAGTTTCGCACACTGCGTGCAGAGTATGACATCGCAAACACGTTCGCTCGCATGGAAGCCGAGTCTTATGGCACCATGTTCCTGTCAGAAGTTGACAGGACGTTCGAGAAGGAGGACAAGGTCTACAAGTCAGTCGAGCACAAGAAGGCCCTCGATGAGAGTGCTTTCCGCGCTCGCAAGCGTTGGCGTGCAATTCTCAACCTCGACAGCGGTATGGGCAATACCTGGAGTCGCGGACAGGAGTATGTCAAGCGTCAGAAAGATGGTGTACGATCATCCCACCTCATCGACGATCCAATCACACCACGTTCAAGTCCATCGAAAGAGCAGCTCTTTGGAAGTCGATAGCTTGGGATATCCGATTCGGATCGATTCCTGTCCACACGCTCGACTTGCGTGCGCACACTAGCAATACAGTCTACCCTATGCCTTGACGCGTGACTGTGCGGCCAAGGCTGCGTTCATCCCCATCCACGTCTTTTCTACAAGACCTAGTAATCTCTGCATATCCGAGCTCCAATCATTCATCACATCTTCCGCGCTCTGCTTGGGTGTGAAATTCACGATGCCTGCTGGCCGGTCTATCCGTGCCCAGATGGTTTTCGAAACGACTAGCCGTGCCAGAGTCTCTTCCGTTTGTTGTGGTGTGAGATCAAGGAGAGTTGTTAGGCGAGATAACCTAATCCGAGTGTAATACTGAGAAATGACTCGGACATTCTGAACTGTAGTCAATCGGGCTGTGTTGTTGACAGGGGGTGATACTCACGTGTTCAATCACGCGAGTGTGCAGGTCCTCCCATTGTGCAGCATTGGAGAATACGGGTGTTGTTCGCAGGAAAGGGCCGTAAATCGATTCGATCCCTGGCCACCTCATCAACTCCCGGGTAACAAAGGACTTGACGAGGTTACTGAAAGGACGTTCAGCGGCACCCAAAGATCATCGCAAAGTGTCGTACTAGTGCAATTCAAGCTTCTCCAGAACCGGGTTCACGAACCAATGGTGCAACATGTCCGACTGTTCGTTGTTGTGGGGTGCAAGAACAACGTAGTAGACAATGTGTTCCAGCGCCTACGTTTACCAGATGAGGTGGACTGAATTGACAGTTTCCATGCCCAAAGAGCTTACCGCGCGGTTTTTGCTCTCATCTTCTTTTATCGACGGGGTGTCCCACACTTTCTCGTAGTGCTTCGCAACCTCCAAGTACGCTGTTTGATGTAGAGCTTGTTGGATCATCAGATCGTAGAATTTGAGCTTGAGGTCCTGTTTCGACATTTTGTTGATGAGTGCTCCAAACGACGCTGAGGATGGCACACCTCATTTTCCTTCGCTTTGAGGAAAGTCTCGTTGACCTTGCGACCACCAACCCTCGCTTTGGCCCACTCAGGTTCCCCTTGTCCAATAGCACTCTTCTCCTCCTTTTTTCCCTTGCCTGCAACCTCGGCATCCTTCAAACGTGCCAGCGCGATCAGTAGCCGCATTTGCTCCAAAATGAATTCAGTCTTTTCTCTCCGTTCCATCGACGAGTACGTTTCTACTTGAAGGTCAGACAGCAGATCAGACGCCGTCTGCAGCGATTCCTTGACGGCGGATGGCTTTGCGGACGACAGCTTCGAGAGGGTTTCGTGGTAGTATGAGAGCAGGAGAGTCACGCGTGCACGGGGAGTCTCGAGGAAAATCTAATCGCGTCGCTTAGCTAGCAGCTGGGCGGCAAGTTCTTTACAACATACCTTACCCTCGGTGACTGATCGCAGCGTCTCGACCAGCTCCAGCCACTTTGCATCACCTTCCCGTTTCCTCATTTCCGCCAGCCACGTCATCGCCTGTTCCACCATGGCTTGCACGACGCCCTTGAGCTGCCCGTGTTTCTTGCTCAGTAGATTGACGGTAGCGTTGAGCTGAGCATAGTCTCGGGCTTTATAGCATTGGTCTAGTGCAGCCTTGGCAAGACGCGTGGTCGAAGGTAGATCAGAAGCCTATGTGACTTCGGTGAGACAGCGGAACGTCGAAATATCGTGGACGTACGTTTCTAGTTTGTTTTTCTAGTGCAAGAAGCTTGTCCAAGGCCTCTGAGAGCCTGCCAGACTGTTGGCGGAGCATTTGAGCTAGGATCAATGGGCTGAACGGTGATACACACCTCGGCGAGTGCTTGCGTCTCGGGCAGCAGGGCATTTACCTCTGGCGTAAAGTCTCTTTCTTGTTTCTTTACTTCGGCCATCGCTAGCTGATAGTGTGACCGCGAATATGGCTGGTCGACATTCAGCGTAAAGTGACGCGTCGCAAAGATGTTTGGTGTTGTTTGTTCCACACTCTCAGTCTTGCCTTTTTTGGAAAGCTCCTGTGTCGCAGCCACGCCAGTATCTCTCTCACTGTGATCTTGTTCGATCGAATTCGAACCTCTTCCTTTCCAATCTGCGCTAGAACAGTATTCATGATAATATCCCTACAACAAGCGCCAGCACCCGTATACTATATGAGTAAAAACGTCCGAGGCAGAAGGAGAATTCATAGACAAACAGGAGGGATATCATGGTCCAACGGCTCGGTTGTCGATAGAGTCGAGTTCCACTGGATTCCTTGGAGCTCGTGTTTTTCATTTGATGGCTCATCGCCATTCTCTTTTTGAGCATAGAGCATAGAAAGCGACTTGTCGAACATATGCTTAGGTAGCGTGAGTGGGTAGGTAAGGAAAACGCGATATGCGAGAGCGAGTAGTCCAGTGAAGACAGCGGGAAGCATAAAAGGGATGGAATTGAAATCGGGGTAAATTGGGGGGAACAGTGCGGTGTCGATGGGTCGGGTATCTGGAGGTAGCGTGGCGTCGACCCCAGCATCCATCACCACCCGCTCAACACCGACCGACTGGTGAACAACTTCGGGTGTTGCATCGACGGCCGTCTCGGCGCACGTGGGTGTCGCATCTACGAAGACAGAAAGTAGATCCGGCTTGATCTGAACCATCCGATCAACGAGGGACGGCGCTGACTGGATTCCCTGCTCCACCGTCTTGGGTCGAACGTGAGCAAACTTGTTGACATAAGTCTTTTTGATGGTAGCGTCCACGCTTTGCTCCATCGTGGATCTTTGAGCCTCACGCCCAAGAGCCTTGGCCCTTTCCATGAGACGCATACCCTGGAGGTGAGGCAACCAATCTAACACTTTTTGCCATCCCTGGGCATTGACCTCGACGTATCCCGGACGGTTCTTCTCGTGGAACCACTTCAATGACTCGAGGTGTGGTGCAAGGTGACTGAGAAGAATGGTGGCGTGAAGAGGGTCGTTGACGTTGGAGTGGCCCACGTGGAGGCGAAGAAGCGACCTCGAGGAAACCTCGAGGGTGCACAACGTTTCCGCGGATCCCGGGCGCGCATCTAGCACGAGTGCAAGGTTCTGCAGGCTCTTACAGTTTTGTGTGAGAGTCGCGACGCCTTCCAAAGTGAGGTTTGGGCTAGAAGAGCCCGAAAATCGGGCCATGGGACATAACCGTAGGGTCTCGATGTTGGGACATGCTTTGGCAATGGAACGCAAGTCTTCGTTGAAGAAGAGAGTCGATTCAGGAAGGTCTATTTCGAGGCGGATGAGGGCAGGGAGAGAGGAGATATATTGGAGTGGGAGGTGGCGAGAGGGTTGATCCGCAGCTGCACGAGTTGTCGCTCGCACGAGCTCCGTGAACCGAGATGCACCAGTTGCACTGATGCGCAGAGTAAGGAGCGTCCGGCTAAACCGTTCACAGATCAACACCGAGAGGTCTTGCCAGTCAGCCATGTCAGGAGGGTCCTCGATGACGAGCTCAAGACTGGTGAGCTCGCTTGTCATGTGCTTCAAGAATACGGCAATGTTCGCAACTTCACCAGTCAGATGAAGGCTCCGAAGATCTGCGAACACGCCGCCAGAGTGCAGGTCACCTGTAAGGCGAAGTGACGACTTCTTGATCTCCGTGAAGTCTATCTCGTCACCAGAGAAAACTCCACTGTCGGATGATGCGTCGCTAGGAGTTGCCACGCCGGATGAGACGATGTCATCGAAGAAGCCTTCCACGGCAATGATTGATCTTCCCGTGAGGTCCAGTTCGAGGGTGTGAAGAGCAGGCAAAGAAGCAGCCCACTGTCCAACTTGTGACGACAAAGCACCAGGTGCAACCAAAGCCAGCTTTTCAAGTGTGTTCTGCGAGCGCACGAGATCCGTGAAGGTTTCAGGGAGGCTGGTGGGGGAGGTGAACGAGAACGCAATCAGCTGCGTGCGGCTGCAAACATTGACAAGATAGGCGCCAAGCTGCGGAATCCTAGTGCCGACTTCCAAGACCAAGCTCTGCAGTTCGGGGTTCAAGAAAAGTGTTGAGCGTTCTAGACCGGCAGCAGTGTCTACTCTCCATATGAGTGTTTGCAAGTGAGGTAGGATATAGGGCACCGGGCGGTTTTCTGCAATGATGGTGAAAACGGAAGGCGAGACACTCGGAGATGACTCGATGTATGCAACGCGGCGGACACGTTCGCCGTATGCGAGGACTCTGTCCCAGTCTTCGGCGTTTGGCGCCTTGGCCTACGTCGCGGTCCGTCAGCAATGCTCAGCATGCGAACACTTGTAGCTAAAACCAACCAAGCCGAGCCCTGGGCGGCGGGCTCTCTTCATGATGCTGTTAGGGAACAATGAGATGAGCGGCAGAAGCGAGTCGAGCTCTTTCCAGAGCACATTCAGCGCTGGTTCGCACATTGCCTTGCAGGTGCGTGCCAATCGAGACAAGGAACGGCGTCCGTTGGGTAACTCTGCGATGGTATCTAGGAGTTTTCTTGTAGCATCAGGGTCGCGGAATAGAGCAGAGAGCATGTCTGGGTATGAAGAGAGTAGCGGTGGTAAGACGATAGGGAGCTAGTATTACTTCTCAAGCAGGGGGTAAGGTGTCGATGAACAAGGAAATGGAAGCAAGGCCAGGAGGTTAAATAGGTGGGTTGTGCCCTTCACTGCGTTCACGCCATGCATTCTTCCAGACTGCTCTGGTCAATGACTTGTGGATGCGGCCTGGTAGGATTGACCAATCGTAATGGGAAATGAACCAGTGGGACAGGCGAGCCACGCTCCCTGCTTGATACACGGAGGTCCGACCACACGCGCAAGGGGTGTGGACCGGTGGTGTGCAACCGAAGTGAGCGAGCGCTTCAAGGCACATGCACAACGACTCTCGGGCCGCTCTGTAGTGCACATCTCGCACATCTACTCATCCAAGTGTCCTTGAGCAATGCGGTACAGCCTTGAATTTGACGAGCTGCAGCCTGCAACATTAATTGCAAGGTTGTTCGCTGGCGGACACGTGGGAGACACGCATCGCCTGTTAGATCCTGCATTTCATGACCCGCAAAGCGGCGTGAAACCACTGATATGAAAGCACAGCAAAGAGAAAGCACAGCAGCCTAGCATAACCACATACAATGCGCCAAGTTACAGTTCGCCAACTTCCCAGGGCACGGGTTCACCTTCCCAATCGTCCTCGGTCTCTGCGTCCCCGAGAGCGCCTTCGTCCGTTTCGCCAGCATCCCATATGGCCCCGCCCTTGGAGGGGTCATAGCGTCTGACGCGATCACCATACAGCAATCCACGGACAACACGTTCTTCCGTGCTATTCTGGCTTCGCGATGGTGAAATTGCCAGCACGCGGCGGAGTTTATCAGGTAAGTCTACGGTGAACGTGCCCGACGTGTGATGATTTGCATCAATCTGTTCCGTCGCAGCTGGATCGTGGTTGTGGGCTCCAAGATGTAGTAATGGATCCCACTCGAGGTCATCGGCGTGTCGGTGCTTGCCTCGATCCAAACTGACGGTCGCTACTTTGACAGTGATACCATCCGGACTGTCCACGCCTTCATCGCTGTCTTCATCCTCGACCCTCAACTTTTTCCGACCAGCAGTGGCTTTCGCCTTTCCCTTGCTAGTATCCCGACTGATCGAGTCATGCGGAGGGGGGGAGGGGGGGACCAAGGGATACTGTACTTGTAATGGGGCGAGATCACTACCGTCCAGAGCACGTTTCATGGATGTCCTTGGTTGCGAGACTTGGGAAACTACTGATTTGGAAGTGGGATTGTGCGATGGTGCGGATGGGTGGTCTTTCGTGGGGAAAATTTGCGTAGGGAACTTTCCCTGCACGCGATTGACTCGATACTCCGGCCCGGAGGTAACACCTTTGAACTTGAGGTCATGTCGAGGCTTAAAGGTGGCAAGAACAGGATGGTCTGTAGTAGCTCGTTGTGACGGGTACGCGTCAGGGGAGGGGCCAGTGGGTTTCTTCGCAATGGGGAGGGCAGGAAGGACATCGTCAAATAGTAGCTTGAAGGACTTGCCGCCTGCGGGTGCCTTTACCGGGGAATCGGCCACGAAGGATGAAGTAAAGTCGCATTTTGGTAGTTCGTGGTCGGTTTCGTGCTCGCTATTTGGGGAGTCCTGTTCCGATGTTGGGAGAGGTGGGGGAGCTCGTGAGGGAACACACTGGCGCTTTGGTTTGTTAGGGGAGGGAGAGACGGGTTCGCCACGTAGACGCTTTCGAGCGCGTGAGACAGCAGTCGTAGATACAGGGTAGTCATGAGGAGGGGAGGCGTTGTGTTGTGGGGGAAAGATGGCATCAGGAGAAGTCGCCGCACGGGCGCCGGATTTTGGTCTATTAGTCTTGACGGGGGTCGCGAATGGGTTTGCATGGGGGAGGGTTGGCGAAACGCGGGAGGCGTGTTTGGCTGATTTCTTGACGGGGGAGAAGGGGTTAAAGCCAGGTAGGGGGGAGACGGGCTCGGCTGGACGTGATTTCGGAGCGGGAAGACGAGAGTGGGTTCGCGGAGGAGTGAGGGTGGCTTTGGAAAGTTTCTTGTAGAGCTTGTATTTCTCGGCTGGATGGGGTGTGAGGGTGGCAGACGGGGAGAACAAGAAGGCGCACCGATGGCGGGCTGGTTTCGGATGTCCTGTACGGATGGGTCTCTGCCGTGTGTAGAGGCAAAGTCGCGTTCCCAAGATTTTATCTCTGCGCGTATCTGGGCGAGGGGAGACATGATGGTGGGAGCGGCCAAACCCGTCCTTGTCTTGTCTACTAGCGATGCACTTCAAGACTGCACCCCTTCCCCGCGCCAAGTTTCTCGACGACCCCGCCTTCTCTCCCGACCCCCGCTCTCATCCCCACTTTCCCCTCGCTGATGCCCGCTCTTATACAGCTCTCCCCGCCTCCGACGACCTTTTCACATCCACCGCGCTATCCTCTCATTCCCACCACACCCCCGCTCCTTCCCCACCGAGGCAAGTTTTGAAGCCTGTCTCGACCAATATCCCCCGTAAGGCAAGGATGAAAGCTTTCGTCCGGCGTCTTACCTCCCGTCACAACCTCGATCGCATCGACGAGTTGGACGAGACGGACCCATTTGGAGCCAATTACCATCATGACGGACCCTACGAAGCGATCAATACCAACCTAGAACAATCCACCCCTCGCGCGCATAGTAACGCCGCCCTTCCCAGAAACCATATCTTCCATTCAACGCGCGAGGTGTGCCATCTGTTTGCTCAAATGCCTCCATCTTGCTCACGGTACTCATCAAGTCTGATCCACATCCTTTGCGTCCTAGTCGCTATCAAGTAAGTCCAACAATCTATCGTTACTCATCTGTATTGAATGGAGTCGCGTGTAGTCTGCCTCCTGGTCACCATCTATCTACGGCGAAACAAGTTTATCATTACACCTCGAACCCGGCCAGATCCTTCAGCAAAACAACATCTATGCAACTCACGCCTCTAGCGTACCTGCAATTCCGGGTCCACTTCATCCTCAGTTGAATGCAGTTTCAATAACCACCCGACCTGACCATTCCCAACGGCGATCACTACCAACCCCGTCTCCAGACCCCTCTTCCCGGGGTCTTCGTGTCAGTTATCAGAATTACCAGTCGTTATCCGTGTGTGCTCCTCGGGAACGCTGTCTCGGAGAATACACGCCCAACATCCTCAATAATCCCCCAATCAATCACGATCATGATCCAGCGCCTTATGTCCTCCGTCACCCAGAAAAGACCGTTTTTCCTCCGCCCCGATATGAATCTAGGTTGCACAGCTCAGGTGATCCACAATCGCCGCAACGTACACCACCACCTCCTTCTAGCCTCACGACACCGAGAACACAGTCGACAGAGAATGTAGTGCCCGCTCCATTACTTTCTGGTCGCCGACATAAAAGTGTACACTCGTTGGACAGCGCTCGTACTACGGTCGACAGCACGTACACACAACCCTCTTCCAGCATACAACATCAGCCTTTAGACCTCCTGCGCATACGCCACCTTCCAAAACGTCTTGTTATGCCAGCTCCGCTCCAGCCCCAAGCACCGCAACCACAGTACAAATCTCCTCCCGTCGAATCTCAAGCTTGGCAGGATGAATACCCAGATCTTCACGCTTTAGAGAGTGCACATTTTGAAGGGAAGCCTGCTATGTATGGTCAAGAACCAAGACTGCTACGGAAGAAGTCATCTGCTTTTCCGGCAAAATCACCCATACCGGACCATGTACCTATGTCCCAGGATGACGCCGTGCCCATAATGGGAAATCCTCCAGGGAAGACGGCGAATGAGGCCGGAGGAACCAAAGAAAGGACGCGTCGGCGAAGGCTGAGTAAACGGAAGAGCGATATCTGAGTTTCGTCCCCCTGACATCAACTCTGTATTTTTTATGTGGCGGAGATGGCGTGGCTTACTCGTTCGGTTGGTCTTCTATTCCATCTATCCATATTTTGTTGCCGGCTTCGTATTCGAGGACCGTCTGCAATTTGTCTGTGGCGCTGCCCGACTCGTGGACGCGGATTGCCATGCCATATTTGTAGGTTCAGCAGTTCTCCCGCGTTGGTGCATCTGGAGAGCTTGGACCCCAAAAATTGACGACTGTGCTCTCACTTGCGCAATTACGCGAGAATCTGGCGGCCTGCTAGGCAACGATCTACATAAGAGGTTATTGAGACGGCCCAAATACGTACAGGGTGGTACCAGGACCGTCGAGTCCGTTCATTTCAGCAGGTGCGGCGGTTTGACGCCTAAACGCGGAGATGCCTTTTGTCGTGATCTCCCTCGCAAAGGCGATGGAACGCACGGGGAGACACTCTAGGATGAATTTCCATGCAGGTCGTTGACGTGACGAACCGAATATCGCTGGATGTGCCCGACAAACTGGCATGTCCAACGCTCGGCGCCACAGCCTACAGACATGAATCTAATCTAGCCGGCAGTAAGAGGCTCGCGTTCTAACTCTAATTCCATTTCATCGACATAAATACCTCCTCCATGGGAGCTTTGCCCGAAATGCCCTCCGCCTCCCTCTGCCCCCGACGCTCAGCCCCATGGACAGTGCTAGTCTTCTGCTTTATGGCTCGGCCCTTGCCTTCGTGGCCGCCATCCTCGTCGATCGCATTCGATGGCCATCCAAGGCATGTCTCACGCCCGTCCTTGCCATGCTCAACCCACCATGACCGACCCTTCCTGTAGCTCAACGATATCCCTGCAGTCGGTCCGTCAGGCCCCCTTCTGTCTTACTATGGCGCAGCAAAGTTCGTTCTGCACGCCAGATCCATGGTTCAGCAGGGATATGATCTCGTCCGTCTTCTACTAAAGAAATTTCCGTCCAACGGGCTCACCCCAAAGCTAGTACAAAGACAAATTCTTTAGAGTACCGATGATAGATCGATGGATGGTCGTGCTGACGGGCCCTGAACTTGTAGAGGAGCTCCGCAAATTTCCCGACGACAAACTGTCCTTCGATCACGCAATGAGAGACGTGTGTATTACTTTTCCCCCTTGACACCGCGATCGTCAAGTACGTAACAACGCTCAGATTCTTCAAGTCAAATACACCTTTGGCCTTGAAGCACAGACGCATCCTTACCACGTCACCGTTATTCATAGCCATCTCAATCGCAAGCTCGGTAATATCTTTCCCGACATCCACCATGAATTATGTCAGGCATTCGAAGAAATCCTTCCTTCCAGCGAAGTCGGTGAGTATCACCTCTTGATAGTCTTGCGAATCAGGTCCAACCGCAAGCCCCATAGGCTGGGTGAGCGTCCCCGCATATTCCGCGGTCATGAAAGCGACATGCCGTACAAGCAACCGTGTATTTGTGGGACTACCCACTTGTAAGTCGCTCTTTCATGCAGCCGCAAAGCGGTCACTCAGTTCCGTCTGTAGGTCAATCTCCCGAATTTGCCGATGTCCTATCGAACTTCGCTCTACAAATAGTTTTTCGCGCCAGTTTGGTCAACTTCTTTCCAAAGCTGATGCATCCGTGAGCACATCCGTTATTACTACCGTTGGCACGACGATGTGGACTATTTGACTTCCAGAATCATCGGCCGTATATTGACTAACACGCCTAGCAGTCTGAAGCGTTGCATGGCTCTACTGGAGCCCGTTGCAGAGGAACGGCTAAAGCAATACAACGGTAACCCCGACAACGAATTGCCCTGCCTTCCGGTTCGTCTTCTACCCTCACGACCGTATGCAAGCTTACAGCTTGACTGTAGGATGATATGATCACATGGCTTCTTCAGGTGTCCAAACCCGAGGATAGGAATCTACGTAGTATCTGCTTGCGTATACTCGTATTGAACTTTGCATCGCTGCATACTTCAGCTCAGGTCTGTACCTTCCTTTGAGAGAGAGCATCACTGACCCCCTGAAGTAGACTCTTACCCACGCTTTATTAAATCTCACATCACACCCACAATACATAGAACCCTTGCGCGAGGAAGTCCGAAAGGTGACTGAGCAATATGGATGGACAAAGGATTCGATGGGGATGTTGGTAAAAATGGAAAGTTTCTTGCGGGAGTCCCAGAGAGTTAGCGGTACGAGTCTCTGTGGGTCCTTTTCGCAATATCATCATTGTCAAGGTGTTGATCCTGTTTCTCTCTAGTCCCCATCGTTCGGAAAGCTATGGAAGAGATCAAATTTTCTGATGGAACAACCATACCCGCTGGCACTCACCTGGCTGTAGCCTCGGTGCCTATGCATCTTGATGATCGCTATTATGAAAGCGCGTCTGAATTTGACGCATTCCGCTTCTTAACAAGGCAGGATGCAGGAGACGTGTCATCTCAGAAATATAGGCTTGCGTCTACTAACCGATTGTACTTGGTATTTGGACACGGGAATCGTGCCTGGTACGTCCACAAGTGCCTCTGCTTAGCATTCCATATCTGATGTTGCGAAGCCCTGGTCGTTTCTTTGTTTCTACCACAATGACCGCGATGATGGCTCACTTGGTGTTAAATTATGACATGAAACTGAAGGACGGAGTACGGCCACCAGACCAATGGTTCCAGATGAACTGCTCACCGAACCGGGCAGCGGAGATCATGTTCAGGCGACGTTCAACATAATCCACCCGTTTTCTTATTTCACCAAGTATTCGCATTCGCTCACTTTCATGATGATCTTGTTCTCATGTTTATTTTACTTGATTCTGAAATGAAATCCTTGACGCCGTAATTCGAGGCGATTGATAGGAGCTATCAAAATTGGCCGCACATCCCAGGTTACATCTTTAAATTGCGCCATATATGAAAGGAAACGTCCATACATGAGCATCTGACACGCCAGCTGGTTAATTCTGATCGTTGCCAGGCGCACCGCAAAAACGCCATGAAGTTCCTGCCCGTCCTGTATAAGTACTAAGTAGCGTAGCGTTCGTTCCGAAACGCCAACGGGAGAGTGGCCTTCCAAAGACTGGTCAGACTGAACATTGACTCCCTCCACGGGTCAACCTTTGCAACCCACCCATCTGAGCCATCGTATTTCCAGGAAACCCAGGTATCGCATCGTTGACGGTGCAATTCTCCCACCTCTAGCATTGATATTGATTGTGCTTATAGAATGGAGCAAACTTTCAGGCGGCGTAACTGATCCATATCTCGGAGAGCATCCCCCTGCACGGATAAACACTAGCGTGCTAGGCCTATTACATCACCCGACGGAACGCAAATTCCATGGGTGCGGACTGCAACCCTATCGAGGTAATCGTCCAGGTTACAAGAGGAGATGGATGTTCAGATTACATTGAGGGACGATCAATATGACATGCGGAACATGAACTGAAAAGTGTACTGCTTTGTATCAGGATCCCAATGTGACCAATTCCAGTATCCAGCGTCGTCAGACTCATCTTCTATCTCTCGCGCTGGGATGCGAAAAGCAATTGTTTCGTATGGCTCAGCAGCAACCTTTTAATGACACGTCAAATCTCCCACATTCTGTCACGGGAAGAACGTACGATCAGATACTGGTATGCCTTGTTTGGTGGCTCCCTCTTTTGTTCCCAAGCACTCATGAAGCGCCGTCGGGGGATCACGCCTGCTTTAATCTGGGGAAGATGCACCTGCACCATCATACCTTCCTTTCCAGTATCCCTGTCACGGACTTTCGTCACCCGGTAACCTGGCCGGCCAATTTTGAGGAAGACTTTTCGCTGAACATTGGACTGGGCTGGGGCCACCATTAATTGGGTCTCTTTCGCATCCCTGGCTGCCCGTCTGGCAAGATTTGTTTGGTGCTTTTTGCCTTGTGTATGTGCAAGATATGATCCTTCGTTCGTGTGGAGTGTCAAACACAGCCGACATTCGAGAGACCCGAGATGGTTGCGTAGAATGTAAGGATCCTGCGAGGAATTAGGGACGCGTGGAATAAAATGAGATGTGGATGTACGTACTTTTGCAAGGTCAATAGTTTCCAACGCAAGCTTTCGAAGGCGCTCCCTTCTGTCAACATTGGTTTCCGATGCGCCTGCGACACCTCCGCCCCCAAACTTGGAGCCCACACGATTCTACGCCAAAGGTAAACAATAAGCAGGACGACGCCGATGCGTATGAACGAACCTGATAATCTGGAACAAAGTGCGAGTAAGTATCGTTTACCGAGTGACATAGAAGACCGTACCCATTGTCGTATGCTCTGCCTTGTGCCTTGAGTTGGCTGATGGTCGAACGGGTCAAAGTTGTCGTGTTGCCCTATTTGGATATCGCCACCAAGAAAATATCTCCACCCGTGGCCACTCAGCTACTAGCATGGCGGGCCACAAACGCCGCCTCGATGATGGTACTCCCGTCCAAAAGTCAAAGAAGACCAAGTTGTCGTCAGACAAGTCAGAGAAAAAGACTGACAAAATGAGCTTGGTACCTTCTTCGTCTGCAATGACACTCGAGGAGATCGACTTTCCCCGTGGAGGCGGAACTACTCTGACACCACTCGAGGTTAAAACTATTCGAGCAGAGGCCGTGAGGGAACTGGACCAGGAACTGTTTGCTGTAAGTGGCCCGATCACAACAAAGGATTGAATTGACGTGCTCCAGTCTACAAAACAAGTCAAGCGGAAACGGCACAAGTCCGATGTCGAGGGCAAAGCTACAGTAATCAAAACAGAGAAAAAAGATGCTCATCGCATCGAACACCTAAACTACAAGGTAAACCGTGAATCAACTTTGTGCTGTCAATGCCAATTCCTTGTAGCGTCTTGTTCCAGGGATGGGGGTACTTGGCCAAGTGATGTCGATACAACCTCTCGCCATCGTGGTCTCGCTTCCTGGTCAACTTTTCGGTCACGTTCCGATTACTCAAATCACGTCTCAACTCACAAAGCGGCTGGAGTCCATGAATGACGACGAGCATGAAGAACTTGATGACGATGAATCAGAGAGTTCTGCCCAAGTTCCAGAATTGACAGATCTATTTTATGTTGGGCAGCACGTCCGTGCCGTCGTAATAACCACGCATATCTTGGGCACAACTGATGTGACCGGACTTGGACGTGTTCGTGACAACGCCATCAAAGCTAGTCGAAAAGTTGAACTCAGTCTCCTCCCAGAGAAAGTCAACGCGGGTGTACGGAAAATCGATCTAAAGCCTGGCTATGTGAGTCTCTTTCAGCGATGGAACGACAGGACGCTTATCGTACATTAGTCCTTGAGTGCGGCTGTACAAAGCGTCGAGGACCATGGTTACGTCCTCGAGCTTGGCGTGTCTGGTGTATCTGGATTCCTGTCGTTCAAGGAGGCACACAAAAGCGATTCCGAGGGGTCAAGACTACAGGTTGGGGCGCTCATACATGCTTCCGTGGTTAAGATGTCCTCGAATGGTCGCATCTGCATTCTCACCAATGACCCTAATGTACTTGCCTCGTCTTCGGTACGGTTTGTTGTTAAATCATACTATTCACCGAACTGAATCCTTCTCAGATATCTGAAGTGAACAATGTTTCCTCCGTGTTACCAGGATCACTGGTCCACTCTTTGGTCACTGCTATTGTTCCGGATGGCCTAAACTTGCAAATCCTAGGCTTTTTTGACGCAACCGCTGATGAGTTTCACTTGTCGAACACACGCAAATCACTCAAAGTAGGGCAAAAAATAAAAGCAAGGGTGTTGTACGATCTTCCGGGAGCAAATCCACCGCGGTTCGTCGTCACACTTGCAGATCACCATATCAGGCTTCAACCCAAAAGTACATCCGAGGGTCTGCTCTTACACGCCGCTTTCCCTGTGGGAGCTGTCCTGGACTCAGTCAAGGTGCGGCGAGTGGAAGCAGAGAGAGGGTTACTTGTGGAGATGCAGCCTGACCAAGAGGGGTTTGTTCATGTGGGCAGCCCAGTGACCAGTGCTTTAATTTTGACTGATGAGTCCCAGATTTCACATGTCTCTGATGAACACGTCCCATCTCTGTCGTCATCTTCCGGACCGTGGAGAGTAAATACTTTCCACAAGGCACGCGTGATTGGCCACCATCCATTCGACGGCATTTTACAGCTCTCTCTGCGGCCATCCATCTTAGAGCAAAGGTTTCTACAGGCCGGTCAAGTGCAAGTTGGCGAGGTACTCATGGGAATAGTCAAAAAACTGACGGATACTGCGCTTTTCGTATCTATATCTGGGAACGTAGACGGAGTGGTCTGGCCTGCACATTATGCCGATATACCCCTCAAGCGTCCTTCGAAGAAATTCCAGCCCGGGGGCAACATAAAGTGCCGTGTACGTGCCGGTACCGTCATCTCCCTTCTGTATGCTTACCGACTCCAAGGTGCTTACGGTCGATCCAGAGCGGAATCGCGTTGTGCTGACGGCTAAAAAGACACTTCTGGACACCACGTTCCCCATCCTAACCACCTTATCTGATGCCAAGGTTGGATTCCTTACTCACGCGGTCATCTTTCGGGTAACGGACAAGTATCTCATGGTCGAGTTCTTCAACAATGTAAAAGCTGTCGTACCTGCACGTGAGGCTAGGTATGATGTTTCCAGCAAGTATAGTCGCAGGGTAGTTCAAATCTCTTTAGTGAAACAGGCGCAAACCTTGCCGATGTATATGCACCTGGAAAGGTGATTAAAGTGCGCATCATCTCAGTGCACACAGAAACGCAGCGAATTGTGGCCAGCATCCGGCAAGCTGCATCTTCATTTACCTCAAGTGTGACCGACATATCTGGCGTGCTCATAGGGGATGTGGTCGAGGGTGTCGTCACTCAGCTACACAAGTTGAATGTTGTCCTTTCGCTGAAGCCGTCCGATGTCTGCGCGCTCCTCTCATTCTCGGGCTTGGCACGTCACTGGAATACGACGGTGCCAGAGCTTAAAACCTCCTTGAAATCAGGTGCTTCCGTTTCCTCGCTGGTTGTGGTATCTCGCAATCCCGAGAAAGGCTTCGTTGTCGTCACCGGGTACTTTAAAAATGATCGCCAGAAGAAAATCCCATTATCTATGGACAATGTCACCCTTGGACAGATTGTTGGTGGACGAGTGACTAAATACGCCCGTTACGGTGCTCATATCAAGATCACCACCCGAATCTTTGGTTCTCTGTATCCAACTGACACCTCGGACGACTACGAAACTGGAAATCCCTTCCCTGCCGTAGACTCTATTCTGAGAGCTGCGGTGGTCGGCATTGACAAATCAAGGAATCACCTGTTCCTTTCTACGCGTGCTTCGAGACTATCGCCGAATGATTTCAAGCAGCCGGTGGACCGCGAAGTAAACAGTGTTGACGATCTCAAGGTTGGAAACACCGTGAGGGGTTTCATCAAAAGTGTCGCAGAGCATGGATTGTTCGTGATGCTTGGGAGAGGACTCGACGCTCGGGTTCAAATTAGGGAACTCTTCGATGAAGTATGACTTGAGTTGCTTCTCTAAGGCTAAAGTGCTGAAAACAGTTTCAAGTACATAAAAGATTGGAAGGGTCGGTTCGTTGTAAACCAATTAGTCAAGGGTCGGATCTTGAGGTACTTATGTGAATTTGTCGGAATGTCGAGTTGAATTCACTAACAGTGTGCTAGTATTGATACTGCGAACAAGAAGGTTGAAATGACCTTCCGCTCTGGTGACCTGACACGTGGCCCAACCAGCTCACTGACACTCAGCGATCTTCGAGAAGGTCAGAAGGTCGTCGGCAGAGTCAAGCGTATCGAACAATATGGGATCTTCATTGAAATTGAGGGCTCGAAGATTAGTGGTCTATGTCACAAATCTCAGGCAAGTTACCAGTTTGCCGTTTCGCATCCCCACTAACCCTTCTATCAGCTCTCGGATAACAAGGACGCGGATGTCACAATCGCGCTCCGCACGTTTCGTGAGGGTGATCGCGTCAGAGCTTTGATTATCTCTCGGGATCTCGAGAAGAAGCAACTCTCGCTAGGCTTAAAGCCTTCTTATTTTGCTGGTGACGAGAGCGAAGTAGAACTGGACTTTAAACAGCCCCAGAATAGCGAGCTCGACAACGCGGACGATGCCAACGTGCACGGATCGCTTGATGAATGCGAACCTGAAGAACATTCGCATGATTCCGATTCAGACGAAGAGCTGTTGACAGTAGGCGACGATCCTGGCGATGACGACAGAGGTGACATTGACGTGCAAGTTGAACCCGCGCAGCCGCTCGACTCTATTCATTCCCAAAAACTACTGGCCCGCCAGGACACAGATGTTCCTTCTCTCAAAGTTTATGACTTCCAATGGTTTGTGAACGACGCAGGACCCTGTGAAGAGTTTGAACTCCAGTCGGAATCCTCAGAACAAAGTGATATCGAGGAAAACTCAGAGAAAAAGAAACAGAGAAAGCGCAAGGAAATAGAGAAGGACGTCACCGCCGATATGCAAATGAAGCTACCAGATTCGAATACCGACTTCGAACGAATGCTTCTAGGATCTCCAAATTCCTCTTATCTTTGGATTCAGTATATGTCCCTCCAACTGCAACTCTCCGAGATCGACAAGGCACGAGCAATCGGAAAACGTGCTATTCAAACCATCCATTTCCGGGAGGAACAGGAGAAGCTCAACGTCTGGATAGCCCTTCTTAATTTGGAGAACGTATACGGTACAGATGCCACTATAGAAGTCGTCTTTACGGACGCGGTGCGGTATAATGACTCCAAGACGATTCATCTTCGGCTTGCAGCCATCTTTGATGAAAGTCAAAAATACGAGGTACAGTTAAAATGCCTCGCTATCGGATCTCTCGCCTTGAAAATTTGACAGAAAGCGGAAGAACAATATAAGCGAATATGCAAAAAGTTTGGGCAAAGTTCGAAAGTCTGGACGTTGTTTTGCGAACATTACCTTCGACGTGGGCAAGTGGAAGATGCACGCAAACTTTTGTCACGTTCTCTCCAAAGTCTCGAGAAACGAAAACGTAGGTGGACATTTTCACGTGTGGACTTGATGAACACTTTACCCGCCAGATCTCAAAACGATATCCAAGTTTGCACAGCTAGAGTACAAGCTCGGTGACGCTGAACGAGGGAGGACAATTTTTGAAGGTATCGTGGATTCACATCCCAAACGATGGGACATTTGGTCGATCTACATGGATATGGAGGCCCTCAGAGGAGATATTCAACATTTGCGGTAGGTTTCGATGCTTCGCCTGTACAACACATCCAACGCTACCGCAGGAACCTGTTCAATCATGTCCTTGGCCTCAAGATGACGAGCCACAAGGCGAAGTACGTTATTCGCATCCACATATGGGTGTTCCCTCACTGAGGACCACCCTAGAGCATTTTTCAAGAAATGGCTAGATCTGGAGCGCAAATTAGGTGACGACGAAGGTGCTATGGCTGTGAAGCAGAAAGCGATTGAATGGACCCAGATGGCTGCAGAGGTCATCTAGTATCCCTTTCTCATACGGGCATATATCTGGTTGGAACGAAATGTGAAAAGCGGAATTACTGTAATAAACTTGCGAGTCGAAACGAATGTGAGTATCGTGGAAAGCAATCAAGGCGATAATGGTATGAAACGTATATATGCAAAAACATTGGCGACATTGCAGTGAGAATGCGTCATGACCGTGAACCCACTCGAACATGTCCAAGAGGCGAGGGTTCGAAGTCACTCATTGGTCGGCGCGTGCTCATCGAACTTGCAAGTTGGCGTTGCCAGTCGTCTAACTCGTTGGAGAGATGTTCAAAGTTCTCTGAGCTGGACATACTCGACGGCCGATTGAACGAAGGCTGGTCAACCTCTAGAAGAAGATGTATCTTGTGGGAAAGCTGCTCATTCTCCCGTTTGAGGTTGGCGTTCTCTTGAGTGAGTTGTTCGACAGCTGATTCGTCCGAACCTTTTCGGTAGATGGTCAACGTGGCATTAAGCCTCTCGACTTCGTGCTCGAGTTCCTCCACTCGCGAGTACCGGTCGTCCGATTCTCGTTGAGAGACTATCAGGTTTTCTCTCATCGATGACAAGTCCTTCTCGAGCGCTTCAATACGTTGGCGTAGGTCCATATTCTCATTCGTTAGCCGCTGAGATTGCTTTTGTGCCTCGACAAGCTGGGAGCGCAGCAGATCGTGACTGTCATCAGAGGGCGTACTACTGCCGTTAGCACGCGTCCGTGATCCAGGTTCAGTGCTCGAGCGTCCACGTGTCGCGTCAAGCTCCGCCTGAAGAGCAGAGTTCGCTGCCTTTTGCCTCGTCAACTCGTCCTTCATCCTTCGCATCATTTTTTCAGTTCCTCTGCATGAAAGAAAATGATATAAGAGATCATTCGTAATATGATTATATCGTAGCTCACTTCACATAGTGAACAGCCAGTTGGTAATCTTCTTCCATCTGCTGCATCCTCGCTTTATAGCTGCGCTCAGTTTCTTCGAGCTTGTTTTCAGCCTCGAGAGCCCGTGCTTCCGCGGCGGAATCACTCTCAACGATGGGACTCTGTCTAGAGCGAGACCGATCTAACTGTGACGTCAGGGTAGTCATCTGAGCCTCAGCTTCCTGTTTTCTTCGAAGAGCCTGAGCAAGTTCGCGCTCCGAGATCTCGTGAAGCCGGATACGCTCATCCAGCTGCCTCTCGAGTTCAGCTATCCGGGAAGCATCGGGACGAATCGTAGACTCTGCTGACTCCGGGTTGAGCCCGTTTTCAGCGAGGTAATTGCGGAGCATCGCCAACCGAACATTCGTATCGGTGGTATCCTTGATGGCATCCCGGAGTTCTTTTTCTTTCTCCGAAAAGTCTTTGCGTAGGCGGCCGTATTCTGAGGTAGAACTAGAGAGCTGAGTGCGAAGTCCGACGACCTGAGAGCGCAAAAACGCTTGCTCAGACTCCGAGTCTCGAACCTTGTGACGCTCTTCTGTAAGTTCGTTTTGTGCCTCCTCCAAACGTTGGGTAAGTTCTTTCAGCATCTTTCTGAGTGATAGAGCCTCCGTTTCCATAGCCTCCACTTTCTCAGCATGTGCGCGTGCGTGCCTGTCTTCATCCGCCCGGAGATCACGATGTGAATCCAACAGCTCTCCAAGGCTTCCAGTCGTCAGTGCCCGGAATGCGTCTGCCTCCTCACGTGACTTGGCCCACGAGTTCTCCACCTCAGCCAATCGGACCCGGAGCGACTCCACCTCGGAAGTGCGTGCCTCGAGCTCGCCTCTGAGTTCTGCGAGCTCAGCCTCTAGCTGACTGACTTGGCTCCGTGCCCGTTGATGGGCTGCATCAACTTCTTCGGAACGAGAAGTCTGTGCATGTAGGGCGGTACGTGCTTGATCCAATGCGCGGACATGCTGATCACGGAGTACAGTGAATTCCTGTACTTGGCTCTTAGCCTGTTTGTGCTCGGCGTCTTTCTGCTCGAGCAAAGATGTTTGCGCAAGCAGACGATCGGCATGGTCGCGAACAGCAGCTTCCATGGTCATATAACCGGCCTGGAGCTCAGAAAGTGAACGAAGGTTACGATCGCGAGACTCCTCCAACGTATCTGCTCGCTTGTTGGCGTCTGCTGCTCTCGCCTCAGCCTGCTCGAGCAGAGTCGTTTGTAATGATAAAGAGTCGCTTAGCTCATCGACTTTGCGGCGCATAGTTGTCTGTTCAGACATGAGGGTGGCGATATGTCGTTCGAGCTCTGCAACGCGTTCACGCTCTGCACGGGCGACATCTGGGTGTGTGCTGGCCTCGTACGCGGTAAGCTTTGCGCGATAATACGCTGCCTCTTGAATGGCACCCGATTTCATGCGTTCAGCGTCCGCAATCCGATCCGAGGCTTCTCTCGCTTGATTGGCTAGTGTCGTCTAAGCAATCTGAATCAGCATACGTCACAATAATGCGTAATCACATATTGCAGTTTGACTCGAGACGGAGCACAACTTTAGAGCAAGATATTCACCTGTATTTGCGTCTTGAAATGTTTGAAATTCAAGATCATATCCGCCATATTTGATTGCTCGTCACTGGCCGATGCTCCGAGTTTCAAGTCCCCAACGTCGAAGAGTTCCTCGTCCACTCGTACAAATCCTGACCTGGATGCCTTCAACAACGCCGTTTTCATCCAGGCCTCCCGCTTGCGCAACATTTCCACCTCGATTTCTTTTGCTTTATAATCCCGAATGAGGTCGGCAGTCACATTCCCCGTGCTTCCAAGCTTCGGTTGTGAGTGGCTGTGAGAACTCGTATAACTATTGTTTAAGGGGGGAGCAGAAGGGGTACCCTGATAGAACGCATCCAGTGGGAGCTTACTCCTATCGACGATAGGCGAAGGACTGCGCGCAGCAAGGTTACCATTCATGCTCATAGCCACGCTGGTCATTGTAGCTGGTTGACCCTGCTGTCCGTGGACATCAATGTTACCTCCCGCGGGCGACATCGACCTGCCAGAAATCCCAAATGAAGTAGGACTCCTTGCACACTGGGGTTGCGTCTGCAAATCTGTCGGAGTCGGTGCTCGTTCCGTTGCTCTCGTTCCCGCTGACCCACCATTTGCGCTCTCGGATGTAGCTCCCGTGTCTGTAGCATGCCCATCGTCGGTTTCGGGAGTTTCCTCTTCGTCTCGTCGAGGACGCGCTGGAGCTTTGACCTTTGTATTTGTACCCGGGTTCGACATGCTCACGAGACTCTGCGCTGGAACGGGTGTAATCATGCCATTTGGCGTCCTTGTGCCTGGACGAGTTCCGGGTGGGGACATTGCACGCCGAAGATCTTCTGTGTCAGATTGAGGACTTGTGGGGGACATTGCACGAATACCGTTAAACGTGGGCGCAGGCTGGCCACCAGATGGAGAGGGTGTTGTAGATGATTTGCGAGCCACGTTGGTCGCATTTCCGTTCGGATTTGGTGGAGTCACCTTGTTGGCTTCAGGGTACTTAATATGTTCTAGGAAAACGAAGACCAGTAAGTCATTCTGAACAATATAAGATAATGATAGACAAACTGGTATCAAGAACGTGGATTATCCCATGATCGTCTCCTCTTGTAGGTGTGAACGACTCTCCACCCAGCACGAAAACTCTACTTCCCATCGAAGCCATCGCGTGACCAGACCTCGCACTTGGTGCAGGACCCATGTTCTGAAACATATACCATCGCTGGTCTATGTAGCAATCATCAGTCACCGTTCGTCAAAGAAACAAGACCACAGCCCCGCGAGCTGTCACAATGCTCGGATAATATCTACCAGAAGAATACTCACTGGACAGTTTGAACGCAGCCAGGTCTCCCAGGTCCTTGCCATCCACACCTCTCCCTCCGAAGATGTAGACGACATCGTCCACCACAGCTGCCGCGTGTCCCTCCCGCGGGGAAGGAATGAAGCCAATACATTGAAGTTCTGTCCATCTGCGTGTGTTGACGTCATACGTCCATGTATCGTTGTAATGATATTGACCATCAGTCCCTCCAAAGCTAACATGACATGGGGTCAAATGGAGCCATGAGGGTGCAAAGAGGAACATACACAATGATACGATCCCCATAGGTCACACAAATATGACCTGTCCGTTGAGCTGGCCGATCAGTGCTTGTAGGTTGACAGAGTTCCCACTGGGTTTGAGTTCTCACTATTGGCACAAGGTACCACATTTCAATGCAATGTATGGATCGTCGGCCACGCAAAAGATGTGACAATGAGATCGTGTCGTAAAGTGTATCGGAGCAACGAAAACGGGTGACTTACATGTGTTGAGATCGAATGACCAAAGATCATTCATGAATTCCCCATCCACCTGACCACCGAAGACGAAAAACTTGGTCCCAACCATCGTCACAGCGTGGCCGTATCGTCCTGACGGCGAAGGGCCATACATAGATACTCTGGTCCATTCCTTCGATACTGTCCAAGTGAGGGACACAAGATGGTAAGCAAAGCACGATCCATTTTCGAAGGATCGTTGGCAATATAGATCGGGATTACTCACCAAGATTAAGGAGATAAAGACCATCATCTTGCTTTTCAGTTGAGCCAGACGATGGATCTGTCTTAGTATCACCACCCCACACAATTAATACACTGCTGACAAGGGCACTGGCATGGCCAATTCTGGGAGATGGCATCTCTCCTGCGGTCTGTACGAGGGTTGCACTCAAATCCCTAGTTGAGAAGAGGTATAAATCATTGCGAGCTGTTTCACGGACAAGACCACCGAAAAGATAGAGCTCTCCATTAGCAGTGGCCGTCGCGGGGAGCGCGTGACCGTAACGAGGAAAGGGAGGGGGAGAAGGAGTAGTTGGAGGTACTATGCCAGGCTTCGGCATGACAAAGGGAGGGGGGAGGAGGAGACGGCGAGCGGACCAGGGGTACGCAGGACGTTGTTGAGGTTGTTGTTGAGGTTGCTGTTGGGGCTGTGGCGGAGAGGTTTGCGAAGGCTGAGGAGCGGCATTTGTGACTGGGCCACGATGTTGTTGCTGGCGTGGTTGCTGCGACTGAGAAGGACCATTCTGGATAGTTGCACTGGAGACACCCAAGGATTTGAGAGAATTGAATGAGCATGTATGAACGAGAGGAAAGGAACTCACGTATCGTTTGACTGCAGTGGAGCATCCTTGGGAGCCAGCTGGGCGAGAGCTTGAGACGGTGTCTGGGCGACGGTGACATTTGAAGCAGCAAGCTGGGATGCGCTAGGGTGCTTCTTCCTAGAGAAGAAGGACATTCTCCTTGCTCTGTTCCCGAGGATGGACGGTATGGCTGGCGAGGTTCGAAAAAACGAAGTTTGCACTGTTTTATTGCACGAAGAAGTGGAGATGCGCGAATATAAGGGATGGATGAGCCAGCGTTTGAAAGGAAAAGGGGCTTAAAGAGAGGAAGAAAGCTGGGGAAGGAGTGTACTCGATGGAGAGTACGGTGCAGAGACGGAAGAGGTTAGACACGCTAATTTGAGCGTGCAGCACTACCGTCGCTAAATGTCGGCCAAGTCCAAGCGAGTCGCTCACTCCGCCGATTCTAAATTTACATATTGTTCTTTCATTCTGTGTTCCACGCCGTCCGCTGTCTCACCATCGCGCTCGGTCCATGGCGGTCTTGCGTTAATATTCTCGCTGGCCCTGTTTCCCTCGCAACCAACGTGGCCGTGCTTGGATCACCCATCACGTGACCACCTACTGATCGACCCAACGCGACTGCCCCTTTGATGCTCATCGTCGTCCACGATGGAGGCGCGTCAGACCCACGACGCTCTCACGCAGCCACTTCCTTCTGCCCCTTCCTTGTCCCCACCCGTCGCTCGCTCATCACCGAATGTATGCGCTAGCCTTGTGACCACCACCCTAGATGGTCGCACCGAAGGTCCCATTTCTTTCTTCACCTCCGTATCTATGTTCACCCATAATCCCCAGCGCTCATGTTGAGTGCTGGAAATCCCATTACCATCGGCAGAAATCCAAAGCTTTGGTCTGCATCCACAATCTCACCTCATTTCCTCACCAACCATAAATAGTTCCTATGTCATTTCCGACATGGTCGTTTCTAGTCTCCATTGCAAGATATATGCGCAAGTACAAATCCACTACCGTGTTTATTTACCACTCACTTTTTCTATTCAGTGTTCGCTCTGGTGCGGGAGGAATTATCATAGCGTGCCAAGTACCTTTCGCTTCCTTCCCCTCGGCGTTTCCTATCCATACCCTCTAGGACTTGTCTACCAACGGTATAGTGATAAATGGACACAAAATACGCAAAACATCTTCCATCCTCATGCACGGAGACACGCTCAAGATACCAGCCTCGCAATGTGAGTTACCCGTCCTTGTTTTCCTGCTACTTCACCCAGCAATTTCCCTGTCTAGCATTTCAGTGTGTTTTAAACTCAAGGCATCTGCCTGCTACACGACCACATGATGTCCTCTCCCAATCTCATACATTTAAAGTATGCAATAACTGAGAGGCTCAAGCTTTCCTAATGATTTACTCAGGACTTGGGCCGGTACTGTATCACCTCTCACTGTCTAGGCACAGGCAGCTATGCATCTGTCCATCTTGCTCTAGATACATCAGCACATCGCCAGGTAGCATGCAAGATCATCCGCAGAAAGGGGGCTAACGATTTGAAGAAGGAGATGAAGGAGGCCACTCTTCTGACATCTCTCCATCACGTATACATTCCCATTTCTCCATAAAACTGCACCATTTAACTCAATCCCAGCCAAACATTAACAGAGTTTATGCCTTCGATTATGACTCACAGTTCCTCTACATCATCCTTCAACTGTCAACGGGGGGCGATCTCTTTACATATATCACGAATCATCCGCGGCGCAGGTTATGCGAAGGGGAAGCAAAATATATAACATTCCAGATGCTCAAGGGACTTCAGTATTTGCATGACAAGATGATTTCGCATCGCGGTAAGCTCACTTTGGCATCCGGTCCTTCTTCTGTGGCGCCGCCCTCTGCATTTCTACGCTGCTGCTGATGGTCGCAGACTCAAAAGAATTAATGCATGCCGATTGCAGATGTGAAGGTCAATACCTCTCATTCATTTCCATATCATCCAGAAGGCTGACAACTTCCGCAATCCCCCTTCTTCCAATTGCCCGCTGACCTCCTTTCACCTTCCGTTCGCATTTATCGTCCCTAACCCAGCCTGAGAACATTCTGTTGCATTCCCCTGGTCCCTATCCTCACATTCAGATTGCCGACTTCGGTCTTGCCCGTCCAAGAGCCTATGAAGAAACCCTTCATGTCTGTGGTACCATCTCGTATCTTCCTCCAGAAGGTATACGTGCATTGGAAAACAAGAACCTGGGTTATGTGGGAATGCCAGCTGACTGCTGGAGCGCAGGAATCGTCATCTTTGCAATGCTGACGTACGCCATTTCCTCTGTGCCCATCCAGATGACCTTCAATCACCCGTGACATTTTTCTGGAGCTAATGCGTGAATTGTGACTATGTAGGGGCAGTCATCCGTTTGATTACAGCGACCCGAGGGACATATGTGACGACGACGCAATCCAGAGTGTACAGAATAGCAAGATCAAAGATAGCGAAGATCTTATGGGGTTCTCGCAGCGTTCTTACATTCAGGACGAGCTAACAAAACAGCGCATCCTTGACGGAACAGTCTATTTTTGTGAATCTGTCTGGGCTTCACTAAGAAACGGTATGTGCACCGCAGCCACTTAGTACTGTCTCTGCGTGATGATAGACAGTCGCTCTGCCTCTGGCCAATGAGTACACGAGTCCATGCTTTCTCTTTGATGCTGACCTACATTAATGCAGCGAAAAATCTTGTGACGCACCTCCTCATACCTGACCCAAAAAAACGAGCCACAGTATATGCAGCTCTCAAGAGTTTCTGGATCACTGCAGACCTCGCAGATCTCGAGCGGGCGTATCGCGAACGAATCCGCTCGACTGCTTCATGATGCCGTTAACCTCTTTATCGATGCTTTCCTTAGTGCTCTTGTTCACATCCAACTTCAATTTCCGTTTGTATGATGCATAGATTTCTTCACAGCACCTCGCCCCTCGTCCCACCTGTGCACTATACAGCAGTCCGACAGCTTCTTATCGATGCATCGGTCAATCAGATCATGTTCTTAACTTTCGAGTATCGTGCACCCAGCTGTATTCTGTATAAAAACCTATAATGTCGACCATTTTTAAGTCTTCAAGAAGTTGGCATGGACTGTGAGCACCATGACTGGTCAATTCGCGGCTCCGATATGCCAACGAAATACTTACAGTGAATGTGATCTGATGCGAAGGACGAAATCTGTATGCTGTGAATCCAATTATCCGCTGGATGCTAGAAAACACGCACAAAATAGTAGCTATGATCATACCCTTCATGACACCTCACTCGAACCTGGACTTCGTCGTGGCCGGCATCGCGTGCAGCTTTAAGGAACACCTCAGGATGGAGTTGGTAGAGGAAAGTATCCGCAGTTCCCTGGAAGCACAGTCAATATATCGATGTGCAAAGGTGGCCTACCCAATGCAGGCATAGAAAATGCGCACATAATCAATGAGGATGTTGACCGCTTCCTTCACCTTTCCCACAAGGTGGCTCGCATCGTAACTCGCCTTCCCTTCGTCCACTCCACCGGCAAGGTATCCATCGAATGCCTTTTGACCCCACGGAACAGCAGATGGCTCTGAGATAGGGGAGAAGGCGGAGCACGAGCGGTACTGTCTTGTGCCTGAAATCAAGGAGTTGAGGTAGATGGTAAGCGCACCATGACCACCCATGGAGTGGCCAAAGATGGACTGGCGAGAAAAGTCCTGACGGCAACGGAGTCCTTTGAATTGATCGAAAAAGCGGCACAGAGCACATACGATAGGTATCCCTACAGCTTCTATGACCATTGGTAATTCTTTCGTGACATGGTCTAGCATATTGTAGTGCGTTGCCCATCTGGGCCTGGTGGCGTTGAGATAGAATCCTGCGCCTGTCGTGGCATGATTTTATCAGCGTGCTTGAGACCTCTCGATACGATCACCGGACTTGCCGACTCCAAAATCCCAGTTAGTTGCTTCACCCTCTATTCCAGCTCCCCGAGGAGACGTGTCGGGGAAGAGGATAGCGATGCCTTCTGTCGCTGCGTCACGCATGAATCCGCCCTTTTGTGCACTGTAGCGGATTTTGGAAATGAGTTATGCCGACACAAAGTTCATCAGCTGCCAGGGGTCGCAAGCAACGCTCACCCATTGTCCTCTGTACACGATAGGCCAGCCAGGTAAACCAGGACGGGCACCTTCCCCTGAGCTGAATTTGCAGGAAGGAAGAGATTGAAAGAGGCATCTAGATCGCCAAGGACACTGGACTACAAATGGCGATGCCAGTATATATCTCTTAGATCTGTACCAGAGTGCTCCAGCCTGCAGCTCACCTTGAACCTGTACTTTGTCAGTGTCCCCTCGTGATGCTTGCTGGATGACACTTTTTCGAGTTTGGCTACCATTCTGAATCCTAGTAGGTGGGCTGATAGGGCAAGCTGAATGCCACCCACGAACGCCTAATGGTGATAAGCCATATAGGGATCTACTAACGATTTTGCTCGGGCATATGTACCCCGGGCCCTGACACTGAAATCGTCCCAAAAATGTTTATCTCGGGCGCCTGATGCTCCAGGATTGGGGGAAAGGGGTCAACTGCGGTGAGAACGAATATGTGTCCTTACTACTATGCCACCGATATTAATGCCAGTCGCGATGAAACGTGCTACGGTATAAGTGCTTAAAACAACGGGTAAGTAGCGAGAGCTCGTAGTATGGGTCGCTTTGACATGCCGCCTGTGACATAAAGTGTTGGCGGAAACGTGGCAACGAAAACGCATCATGATTATGCTTGCGACCGAGTGGGAGGAAGAGCGGTCGACAGATCCTTACTATCACGCTGCTGCGAGTCAGCCGACCGCCCGACCGCATGTTCTAGCCCCGTGTCCGATACGATGTAATCCTCGTCCACAGGTTTATAGGTGTCTCCCCGTAATGACACAGAGTCTTTGTCTTGTAGACCCTCGCTCTCACCAGCAGTTGCGAGGATACGTCGCCGTACTTGCATCACCAAATGCTCCTCCCCAGGATGGGAACTGGATCCGGAGGGGGGTAATGGCGTCGACCGAAGTATTTCTTCCATCCTCAGTCTTTCCTTGTCCGAAGTCGTGCGCCTTATGGTATCCGTGCTAGCCACCTTGTCGGGTGTAGCCTCCTCGGCTCGCATGAGCGCCTTTATTGTCCTTTTCTTCCTCTCTTCCTTGCCTTCCGAACCAACCCATTTCCCGTCCACAACGTATCCTTCCTCCTCTTCCACGCCCGCCAACAAATCTGCGACACCCCCATAAAACCTTTCCGCGCTAAATCCTACGTCATTTCCGAGAATGAAAGCATGCATATCTTTAAGACCTAATTGAGTTGGGTACCAAGGTTCGAATCGAAGGATGAACACTGAGAGAGGAAAGAAACCTACCTGCAAGGCTAGTAAGATTGCCTGCAAGCCCGCCTGTCCAACCGACCAAATCGAGATGGTTCACGTTGCGCAGCGTACCGAGATACGTGCCCCATTGTGCTGACTGTACGGATACCAAGCCGTCGTTTTCTCCCTCTTGTGCTGCTATGATAGAGTGAGGATACCTGGGAGGGATAAAAGTCATATAAGTGTCTTTCTAAGCCGGTGACAGGCTGAACTCGCTTCCAAGTATCGATTAATCCGGGTTCATACTCTGCTCCCCAGCTGAAGTATCTTACGCCTTCTATATCGGGCGTGTTATCGTTAAACTCTTTCATCGCCTCCCTAGTGAGACACTCGAACGCCTTGCCGTCACCGCCACCATTCGGGAGAAGCTCGAGTAAAGCAAGGACTGCTGGAAGGTGAGTTGAGGCAAGGGAAAGGAAGTGGGAAGCGAAGGAAGAGCCACGATGAGGTGTGGCAATCGTAGTCAGGCTGAGGACGCGGAAGGTGCGTCGGGTGAGGTGAGTAATGAGATAGCGACAGTCGATACCACCCTGATGCACGAGTGAGATGATGAAAGACTGGTGGCAAAAAACGTGCCATGCTATGACCTATTAGATGTACATCTCGACCGGGATATGTTTCTGATATCTTCTTTTCAAGGACCTTTGCGCGGTCGACCGGTGAAGAAGTTGCAGGGACACGAGTGATGAGAACCTCACAGCCACTGGCCTCAAGAGCCTCCTTGATTCCTCGCCAATGAGAAACCTGCAGGGGTGCTATCGCCGGCCCAATTGTGACGGAGTCAAAACCTAGGAGACCATGGCAGAAAACGAGAGGGGCACTAGGAGCGCGGACTAGAGAATCGGAGTCGGCTAATCACCGGATGATATGCAGCACAAAGACGACGTACACTTCTTTCCGACATTACTGTTAAGCGGATCGGAATCATCGAGCACACTTGCGACAGTCCGCCTGGCATCAGCATCAGAGTCTGACTGGATCCACCACCCTCGAAGAGATGGGGGTGGTATTTGTGGGGCTGCTGACGTGTGTATGGAGCGGAGTGTATCAAGGGAGGAGCGGGTGGACGATGCGGGCGCAGTGAACGGGCGCGAGGGGGAGAGGGTGAGAGTGACGAGGGAGTCGGAGGTGGTTGGGGGGGATGCAGAAGGGGAGGTGTATCCGAGGCTGGATATGAGGGGTGGAGGTCGTGAGCGTGAGAGGGAACGGGAGTGAGAAGGGGACGAAGGGAGCCTGGCAGGGGGAGGTGGAGAGGGTAATATGGTTTCTGTGAGGGCATCGTGGAGAGCGTTGAGCAAGGAGGAGGGCGAGGAGGAGGGCGGAGGGAAGCGGAGGGACGGGGAGGGACGGTGTAGCTGGCGGGGGAGCGTCCTCGGGTGATGCATCTGCCAGTGCTGGTCGTCACTGGACCACATCGCAGTGGCTGTGTCATGGACGCGTCCATCTTCTCCTCGTATCGCGCCTACCTCGGTCAAGTCAACGCACTTCCACATCATTACCTCCGGTGGGCGTCCTCGACACGCCTGAATGCCCATCAGCTAATGCGCAGCAGTCATTTCTTTAGAATCAAGGCCGCAGAGGACTTCCGTTCAGTCCTCACAACAAAGTCCACCCAACTTCGCAAGAACAAGCTAAAAAGGGTGTCAAGGGTGAGTGCTGTCGTGCTCCAGCCACTTGGTTGTCATATCGGCGCAGGACTTGCAACGGCTCCGGGCAGCTAATGCGGGGCAATCCACTGCTTTCGATCGCGTGCTTGACGTAGCCTATGGAAGGATAGGAAAGTTGCGTTGGGAGTTGATGGAGGTAAACGCCAACTTTTATACCCACTTCTTCCGCCCTCACCGTGTCCGCTAGCCTCTGCTCTCGGAGCCGAATCCTTCCCCCACGACATCCCGGAAAGACAAGACCCGCTCGCCTGCTTACTCTCCGGAGCTCGCCACCCTTCTTACTTCAGGTATTTCACGCACGACACGGGCCCTGCAAAAACATCACCTTGCTTCACCGCCTGGGTTACCCGAACGTGCGAAATCCAATTCTTACGACGCTATGCTGTTGGGCCCGCTAAGCAGGCGCCTCGAGTACAACATCCGATGGCGTTTCTTCAAAAGCGAATGGAAGAAGGTGTACCCTCCTCTTCAAATATCGCTGCACCATCCTGCAAGACACCCCAACACGCACATTTTTTCAAACCATCCTGTCCATTTTGGCTTCCAAGATACTGTCATCCTCCAGGAGTTACTCGCGTTAGCGGGATCACCTTCACGATCTCCTGCCCCCCCCAGCAGGCAAAGGAGGATACAACGAATCCAGAAAACATCCAAGATATATCCGTTTGATGGAAACTTATCAGTCCGATGGCTTCGACGACGATATCAAGCGCTTCTGGGCAGGGTTCCGCTTCTGGTAGCTCAGGTCCCGTCGCAAGACAACCTCGGACGTACCTACGACGTGCAGCTGGCTGACAATGCGATAACTACATCCAGACCACATTCACCGCGGCTTCGCATCATGGATACAGAAGATATCTCGTGGATAAATGATGTTCATCTCACATTCCGATCTGAAAGACAGTGCAGATAGCTCGACCTATCACTTTTTTCGCTTGTTTCCCTGCTCCATGGAACTTGTTCTCTCCGAAGGTCATCACTACGATTAATTAGATACGTCAGGGGTTTGATTCGGCACTCTCCAGCTCTAACCCATGTAGCTCAATGCTGTACATGCCATAGTTGCGGTCCGCAGCCTTGCATGCTGCAGAGTCACCTAGGCTCTGATCTATGCCACATTGAAGGTTCAGCATGACTTTATACTCGTCGAACGAAAACGTTTTGTTCGTCCTGACATCATCAAGCAAACCCTGAATGATCTCAGGTGGTTAGGATTAGGGACGACCAACCGAAACAGCATGTACCTGAGGTCCTGCCCAGAAAAGTGCATAATATCGCCTAGCCCTTTCGAATTGCGCGCTCTGTTCCCCATCGCCGATGGTACGGATACATTGTTGGAGTGCTCGGATGTTCCGATCGACTTTTTTCATACCGAAGTCATTTGCCACTCGTATTTGGCGGGCATCGCTGACCAGCAACTGTTCTACCAAATCTTCCAGGCCGAAGAACACGAAACTATGTGACTGTTGTTAGTTACTGGTAATTGGTTGGGATAACAAAAGTGAAGCAGACTTCTGCTCGTTCTTGAGTAGCGTTATAGACGTGAATTCGTCCAGATGGCTAAGCTCCGAGTTCAGATCAACAATGTACGGATCCGGCTCTCCAACTTCATGGTCAACTTGGTAGTTTCCCTGAATCAAGATTGTTGTGTTAATAGGCGGACTCACTCCATACGGACACCTACTTGGGAAAAGGCTGCATCGAGATAGTAGATGGTCCTACACCGAACTTCTATCCGAATTGAATGCAGGATGATTTCGGCCAGTTGCGTGTACGTCTTCAACAATGCACCAAAGCGCCTGAGTCCCTTGCGATGAGTAAAGACATGACCCTCGGCGAAGATACTTACAATGCCATCTCATTCGACAGAGGCAAGCTGAGTTGATTGTCTTCGGAGGTGTGATAGAGGAAGGTCAAGGGCGTTGAAGATATTTGTGATGGGAATGCCGACACATGGTCTGAATGCGTGGGTGCTGACGTCGGCGAAATTGTACCTTCAGGTGAGGACTTCAAGGTATCTAATTCCTGCGTGAACCAGGCCTAACAAAGCATAAATGAGAGAACAGCAAACGCGTTAAATAAACTGGCCCACATACGACACTTCGATAAAGACTGCAAAGTGCAGAAATGTTGCGGACCGAGGGGTTAAGATCATCTTTCTCCACAGTGCGTTCGACCAAGTAACCTATTTCTAGATGACTTTCCTGTCTGCATAATCGTTGCTTAATCACACGATCCTTGTGGTGAAGGAGAATTCAGTCTGACGCGCGACGTAGACGGAAGCGAACTAACCTCTGCCATAAACAGCTCAGATAGACAAGGGCTCAGCTCAGATTTCTGGGCCAATTGGGCAGCAAGCGACGGCGATGGGCTTTCAGCTCCACCTTTGGACACGAGGGCCTGGAAGCGTTGACTACATCGCTGATAGAATTGGATGATAACGCCGACGATTAGGCGTGAATAATTTTCGCGATGGAATGGCGTCGTGCGGAGCATTGCACACAGCGAATTGATCAGGGCGATCAGCTGTGTAATGGCCTACGAAGAACTCAACAAAAGCCACTCATTCCGACGTGGGCAACGCGCCTTGAGAACGGGCCGAGGACTAAAGCGGGTCGACAAGATGTCAGGCTGGAATGCGTCAGGAGCTGTATGTGGTCAGTTCATGACCCAAACTTTCCCATACAAAATAGGCACACCAGACACTGCTTGATGAAACAACAAAGATATCTTCTCTTCCAACTGTGGCAAGTATACCTTAAGGACAAATTGATCCAGCACTTCGCTTGCTGACCGTGCACTCTCTAGGCCATTGGGTAGCACGTTCGCAACGCTACCCAAAAATGCGAGGGTCGGCTGGAACAAAACACTAACATGGAATGCATCTGGTTTAATTAGCAAACGATGATGTTGTCCTGGGCCAAGGATGCGCTCGTCGGAACCAAGGGAGGACAGAGCACTCTGCACGGCGTTCTCCGAAGAGCTCTGCACTAATCCTGGCATGGTATCTCGCAAGACCTGCACGAGTTCATCCTCGTACCTCCGAAGGAATTTTCCTGTTGATTTAGTATCAGTATCCGCAAATCGAAAGATCCCCTGTAGCGATTGTATATTTGACCATGAGAACTGATCATGGTACTAGACGAATACCTTGAGCCTGTCTCGTGTGAATCGCCCTTCGCGAAGCACTTCATTAATAGAAGCGATTGGGTTCCGACCCGTAACGGCGCTTCGCTCCTCGTCGGTCAGATAATCATGGAGCAAAGTGCGAACCTATCGACTGTTTCGTCAATGCTGACTTATGAGGCTTGGAAGAATAGGCACCTCTGCTTGTATTGGCAACCATACATCGGCTATGGGAAATAGGGTTCCTGGTTTGGCACCGGAAGAGTCGGCGAAATCTCGTCTCTGAAGGGCATCACTAGCATCTATATTTGACGAAGATTCAACTCGGACACACTCACTGATCCAATGCGGTTGGCTACTTCGAAAACTACGCGGAGACCTTGTGTTACAGCGTCCAGTTTAGAGTAGATCGACCAAAAGAGATCTTTCAGAATCTCTTGGTCGTGATGCTTCGAGGTTGATTCCAGCGCAGCCAGGCGAAGAGAAGAGACCGTTGTCGATGTACTTTTACGGCCAAGAGTCGGATGAACTGAGCCCATGGTGCCTGATTCGTCGGAAGCAAAGATATATCCTCCGTCAGGTTTTGATCCGAGGGCGCCAGCTGTGAGAAGGGCTGAACTTCTCTTTGACTCTTCTGCGCGCTCTTCGATTTCGTCGACAGTCGACTCGATTAGCGAGAAAATTTCGCTTTGTAATCGCTGCATCACAGCGTCGAGAGCACTTCCTAGTTTACCTAGAACAGCGAGAGATTCCAGAAGAATTTCAATGTAAGTGAACGAATCTGCTTCAGGATTGACATTGAAGTGGCCAAGGTGTGACACGTTTGGCATAGGCAATAAACCAAGGTTCGAAGATGATGACACTGATGCTGATATTGACGCCGATGGCTCCTGCACGCTGGCACTAGTACGAAAGTTAGCATCGTCGAGGTCGTAAGGAGCATCATTGGGTCGAGTGGCCAGATTGTTAAGGTAATGCGAGAGGCGGGTCCCTTGGGTGCTCTGAGGAAGAAACGATGGAACGCAGATATAATCGTTTGCAGCATTCATACGCGCCAGTTGGTCTTCAAACTCCACTTTCGGTACTATGCGCGTTGGTTGAGGGTAGTAGACTATATTATCAGAGACCACGTACACATTGATTGACCGGGTGTATAAGGAGCCCATCGAGTTTCACACCAGAACGACTTGAGGTAAAGATGGTTGTGGAGCTCATCAACCAAAATGTCTCGGAGTGCCTGTAGATGATAAGCATCCTCTAGTAAGATGGTTGGTAAGACCTACAGTCTCTTGTCCGAGAAGGTATGACCGTAAGTCTGCAACAGCACCAATTTCTTGCATGTCAGGTTTGTTGATCAGTTTGAGGCTTCGTATCAGCAAGACTGAGGCTTGTATAAGGCGCTTCTCTGAGATTAGAGACTCGAGAGCATCCGGGACGGATTTAAGATGTTCACTGGGATACGATCAGCACTCGCGTGCAGGAAGAGGGGTTCGACGTACATCTGGTCCAGCAACCGCATCATTTCCTCCAAAGTTTGACCTCTGGCCCACAGTTGAACAAGATCCGCACGTTTGCTACCAAGGGATTCTTTAGTTTCTTGAAGAGCGACACGTGTTCCCTGGGCTTGTGCTTGGGCCTGCCCTAGGTGGTTTAACAGAGCGGCATGGTGCGGCAACGCATCGGCAAAAGCCTTATAATGTTCTGTCCAGTACTCTTGAGTTGGAAAAAACCAGTGATGGAGAGAGGGTTTCACTGACGATCAACCGAGCCTTTTAGTGCTTGTGAGAGCATCTCCTTGGTTTTTCTGAACGAAGAGATGTTTTTGCCAATAGAAGTCTCATCAAGCAAGGAAAGGGCTAGGTCTACGTTGTTGAACTGGGAGAGATCAGTTAGCGACTCGACGACTTAACCAGATCGGCAAGCGACCATACTCACATCAGGGTCGATGACAAACTCCCATTCATCTTTGATCTGGTCTAGGATAGCTAGAGCACACTCAGTGAGCTATGATTATGTTCGGGAACTATGATATCGATGCTTTGTACTGACCGTCTATTTCCCCAGTATTAACATTTGCGGCGGGTTTCCTGTAGGGCATGCGCCCTTTTATCCGGTCCTGCCGCGCCTTTTCCCGCTCGATCTCTAGGCGCCGCTCTTGTTCATAACTAACCTCATCATTCCCATTGGCGAGCTCACGCCGGCGGAAGTTAGTCTCCCCGGCGTCTCTAAAAGCGGCCATAGCGGCCGAAAGAGCGGGAGAGGTCGTGGTAGACGAAAGAGGGGATGCTGGTAATTCGCTCGTCCCCGAGCGAAGGGGATCTAATCGAGGCTTGGTTGAAAGAGAAATGCTGCCTATTGGACGGTGTTGAATAGAAGCATCTGAGAGAGTTGTGCTAGAGCTGTCCCGGCGTTCCCTCGTGTTCAAGTCGTTGACTATACGGGAAGAGGACGTCGAAGTACGTTCGGAAGCGGAGTAGTCAGAAGGTTGACGAGGTCTCAGATCCGATCTCTGTGGACGATGGGGGCGATTCGGGGATGAAATTGGGGGTGCCTTGGGGGAGGTGGAGGAGAAGGCAGCGTTGGTTGGGGTGGATGGTCTGGCGATTTGGAGAGGGCGGGTTGTTGGGAGTGAAGTTGGATAGTTGAGCGGGTTGGGGAGAGGATTGGATATCGAGGGAGTACGACGAGGGGTCGATTGCGACATGGTCCTCGTCGTGGTCGTACTTCAAGTCGCGCTTGGAGACAAAGTTTAGTATCAGTTCATGTCAGTTCCGTCGTTCCTCATCGACATCCCTTTACAACTACCCCGCACTGCTCTCTTCCGATAAAACACCTTGTACAGTCTTGGTGGTCACCAAAACTCGCCGGGGCTCTCCCCACAACCCTCTTCCTATTTACCCCAGGTGTGCATCCACCCTCGCATCCTCGCGACATCTAATCTTCCGTCCCCAGGAAATCCGGGCATCGTAGACTTTTATACCCACTGAGACCTCGACACCATCTACCTCGGGCACGCTTGCCATTCTCCCATGTCGACCACGCCCCATGCCGAGCATCAAAACACCCTCTGTCCAACCTTCGCTCTTCGCAATTTGGCTTGACATCGCAGCTCCAGAATCCCCTCAGTATATTTGATACTATACAATTTACCTTTGGTCCCTTGGCTTGTAGGCAGGCCCTCGCTCCTATCTCACGCTGTACCCACCTGCCGAATGACTGTTTCCCTCAGGGTCCTGAGACTGCGTTCCGATGTCTATCTCGTGCATTCCTTTTCTTTCCTACCATTGCAGAGATTGCGGGCGCTCCCGATGGCAAGAGGCTTTCCGTTCGTGGTGCTCTCACTTATGTTTACCCTGTCCGCTGAAATGAACTCTTATATTGGCTGCTTCGTGCCCTTTTGCCCCGTGTCATAGCCAATCTTGCAAATTGTTTTTACTATCTGCCCATGGAGATCCTTGGCTTGCTATTTCCTTCATATCCTCGTTCGCCGCTAAATGTGTTACATTCACTTTTGCGATCGCCCCAAGCAATATTGATGGCTCATGATAGGATGATTAACATCCATCGATTGGACTCGGAGCTTCTCAACAGACATAAGGATCTGTTGTAGATCTACTTTGCGCAATGTGATGGCTCAGTTGGTCAACAAAACTTAGCGAGCGTTTGCAGGAGACGAGGCACGAAAATTTCACAGCGACTCAGCATCCGTTCTGCATCAGTGAGTCGCTGGGTACTGTGTCCTCCAAGGACGCATTTAGGGTGTTGGACCGTAGACCATTAGAGGGATGAGTTATTATGTAATGACTAGCGTCACGTGACGTTTTGCTGACAAATCCGACTTGGTGGGAGCCAAATGTTAATCGTAGCCCAGTGCCACAACGCGTGCCAACTGCGACGCGCGCGTCCGTCTGCGAGTAGTTGCAGGCTCAGTTTGCGGCAGAGAGTCCGTCACGATGGCTGATCCAGCGTTCCTTTTCTCCCCAAGTTCTCAGCTCTCGTCTCTTACTAGCGCTCCTGTGGAGCCTTACCCTCCTCCCGTGCCGACGCGCCCAAGAGTGTATTGCTACGTCCTGCCACCAAATTTGTCGCCTTCTGTCAAGGAACTCTACCAGGAACTTCCAGAAAATCTAGGTGGTGATCCTGAATTCGTGCGCGGTGACCTCGATGCAGTCGTTGGCGAGTACCCGTTGGGCAACCCGGGTAAACCTTCGCATTACTTCGTACGTTTTAAAGACGGGCTGGCGCGGAGAGTCAGTCGCTCTTGTCTTATACCCTTTCGAAGCTCAACGCCCAGCTTTCCTTAGATATCTTCCCGCAAATTCCTTGCCAACTACACTGACCTCCTAGACGAGTACCGTGCGTTCTAAAAAGTTTCCATTTGTTTCATTGTCTTAGAGCTCTTTCAGAGCGCCGAAAGGCGCAGGGTTTGCTTGATCACTTTGATCCTGCTTCTGATGACGTCCACGAGTATTCACGGATGAATCCTAGCAAACTGGCCGACGCGGTCCATCTTATTGCAACCTCCCAGACGTCCACCGACAGCAACATATCTGTGTCTTCTCCCACTTGGGATTCTCCTCTCACGGAAGAGGATGACGACGGAAGTGGTGACGATGATCATCACACTGGTCGAGTCTCGACTCGCAGAACCGCTCGTCTCGCTGCAGCCAACGCCAAGTTCATACAAAGCAAGCTTCCATTTAGTCCTATGAAACTTCGCAGCAGTCGTACACTGCGAGAACGTCCTGAATCTGACTCCGGAGATGATCTGGGTGGCTACGGTCAAGTAGATTCTGATGTAGAAATCCCTCCGCCTAGGAGGTCAACACGCTCACGGAGGAGCGTTCGTTATAATCTCGCTGATGATTTCGTCTACGAAGGAGAGTCAGATGAAGATACCTACCACAACAGCTCTCGACCTAAATCAAGGGGGAAAACGGGCCAGAGGTTCAAGAAGAAACGATCTCCTGCAGCCCGTCCTGCCTATGGGCACTTCCGCGATATTGACGATCTTGACTTTGATCTCTACGAGGACGACGCAACCTCATCCCTTCGCGCCCACAGAGACATCTGCGAGAGGTGTCACAAGCCCCCCGCTCACGAGCGGTTGACGGAAGTGAAGAAAGGCAGACGCAAGACCAAAGATGAAGGTGAATCCGATGACGACGAAGACTACATACGAGGTTTGGGAGGTTGGGTTCGATGGTTCGGACATCTAGGATTTATTTATTCATTCTATTGATATAATTCTACAGCTTCAAATGTCCTGTGGTAGCCCACTGGAATTGTCTCGCAAGCACTCAAAGAGATGAGATCAGACGGGCTGCTCTCGCTCGTGATAACGATCGACGCAGAGCACGAGTAGAAAACTCATCACCTGATGACTTACCAGACCGCAAGCAGCTTGATATCAACCAGACAACCGAGTTCATTTGCGGACTCTGTATGAAGGGTGGTACCTGTATGGGATGCTTGGAAGTGGTACTGGAGCCTGACCCATCTGTCGACAACAAGCAACGTCCTTGCAGAGCCTCCCCTGAACTTGCACCAAGTGATGCTCCTGACATCGAAATGGTCGATGACACCTTACGCATTGGAGAAGATGCCTCGTTACAGCCAGAACTCCTTTTCAGGTGCATTTCTTGTAGGCGACTTGCTCATTATCGACATTTGCCCGATCCGGATAATGCAGCTTGGGAGGATGCGGATCGCGCGAGTTACTATCAGGAAGAGACTGGCTGGCGCTGTGCTGATTGCGCTTCATATGTTTATCCACTGGATAAAATTCTGGCTTGGCGACCCTCCCCCCCAGACGTCGCTGAGCCCATTTTCGCAAACCCCCTCGATATCAGGGCTTTCCTTCCCCGGGAATACTTAGTAAAGTGGGCAGACCGGAGCTATCGACGGACGCAATGGGTACCCCATATGTGGCTGGTTTCGACCAATTTGTTGAAACTGAAGCATTTCCTTGCCAGGGGTTCCAAAGTCCCGCTTCTCGACGAACCGGTATCCGAAGAGACAGCTACGGATTCCCACAAGCTCGATGGTATCGATAAGGAGCCGATTTCCTTTGAACTTAGCGCAGACGTTGCTTCTGAAGTCGGTCCTTCAACTAAGCCGAAAAATATCACACTCGGTCCTTTGCCCGATGCTGACCGTCGAATTCCTCCGGCTTGGAAGACCGTCGACCGCGTTCTCGACGTGCGGTTTTGGAGTCACCCGTCATCCACGAAGAGGAAACGCAAGAAGGGTGTCACCCATAGAGGTCAGGCTAATGGGTCCCCTGAAAGTCCTGAACAACAACTCGAGCGAGCTTATGCAGAGGGTGAACAGCCTGATGAATCACTAATGGAGGAACCGGATGACTGGTTGTCGACGACTGGCGAAGAACTATCGGTTGACCACATTGATAAGGTCGTATGGGTGTTCGTTAAGTGGCAGGATTTGGGGTATGAAGAAGGTAAGTATCCCCATCTTATTTGCGGTAAATACTTCCTCGGTTCCTTAACAGCAACGTGGGATTCTCCACCTCGCCGCGGAGAGCCCGGGTATGACACCTATGAGCGCGCATTCCAGTACTTCGTTGATTCTCGGAAAATTTTTGTCAAAAAGACCCGAAAAGAGATTGACAAGATGGAGGCCCGTACTGAGAACGGTTACGGTGCCCTTGCTCTTAAACGAGATCTCGATGAACAGCCTGATCTTGGACAGAGCAATCAGCTCAAGCTGATGAAATTTCAAGTTTGTGGCTTTCCTGTCGTCATGTGTTTTGCTCATAGGCCTACAGATCGACGGGTATAACTGGCTTTGCGATAACTGGTGGAACCGACAACCATCCATATTGGCGGATGAGATGGGTTTGGTTCGTCTTTCATGCCGTTCTTTCTGCTTGCACCGACATTTTCTTTTCAGGGCAAAACAGTACAAACAGTCACTTTTCTCGGGACATTAGCTGAAAAATTCGCCGCGGTGCCTGCGCTCGTTGTGGTCCCAAACTCAACGATCACCAACTGGGTTCGAGAATTTTCGCGCTGGGCTCCCAGACTCAGGGTGGTGCCATTTTTTGGAGAAGCCAAGTCCAGAGATGTGATCATGCGATATGAATTATTTCATGAACCGAAGCGCGAACCGAAATACCATGTTCTTGTCACTACATATGAAACTGTCACAAACACAAGGGATTTCGCCACTGTCTTCAAGAGTGTAGGTCGCTGGGAGATCTTGGTGGTCGATGAGGGTCAGCGCCGTGAGTATTTCTCTAGTAGTTTAAGCAATCCAATTTATCTCTGTCCCAAGTTAAAAGCGATAGCAACCTGCTCTTCAAAAAATTGAATGAGCTTAAGCCAATCCACAGGGTTATCATGACGGGGGTCAGTTAGAGTCCATATCACCTCCGTTTATTCATCCCACGTTTTCTCCTAGACCCCGCTGAACAACAATATCCGTGAACTGTTCAACTTAATGAATTTCCTTGACCCCGATAAGTGGCGGGATCTTGAAGCACTTGAGGAGGAATTTGAGGAGCTTAGCGAAGATCTAGTGCGCCAATTGCACATAAGATTGAAACCTTACTTCCTGCGCCGCATCAAGAATGAAGTACTTCACCTCCCTCCTAAGGTATTCCTTCCCTCGTTGAGTATAGTCCGCTGAACACATGTCTCTTCAGAATGAGGTCATCATCCCACTCTCGATGACTCCTTTGCAGAAGGAAATCTACCGATCAATTCTTAGTGAGTTTAACGGATTTATACGGGCTGGATAATAATATTTTGCCTCAGGCCAAAATTTAGACATTCTCAAGCACCTTACGCAAGTGTCGACAATTAAGACAACTCGTGCGGGAATCTCCAAGACGAATATGAACAACATGCTGATGCAGTTACGAAAGTATGCACTTGTTCAGGTTACCATTGAGTATCCTCACGGGTTGTGCCAGGTGCATCCAACACCCGTACTTGATCTCGGACGACATTGAGCCTCGTGGCCTTGAGCCACGCGAGGCTCACGAGAAACTGATCGATGCTAGCGCGAAGCTTCTACTGTTGAGATCACTGTTACCGAAACTTAAGGCAAGAGGCCATCGTGTACTCTTGTTTAGTCAAGTAAGTCTCGAGCCTTTGTGCAGTGAATGACTCCGATCGATCTCTCCAGTTTGTCATTGCTCTTGACATCGTTGAAGACTTCTTAAGAGGCGAGAATTATAGATACCTTAGACTCGTGCGATCATCAACCTTTTGAGTTCACTTCCACTGATCCTTTCTCCAGGACGGTGAGACGAAACAAGCAGCCAGACAGAAAGGCGTGGATGAGTTCAATAGACCAGATTCGGAATATTTCATATACCTTCTTACCACTCGTGCTGGTGGTGTTGGTATCAACCTCTACACAGCAGATACCGTGATTATATATGACCCGGATTTTAATCCCCACCAGGTCTGGGAGTGTCCTCTATTTTCTAATCGTCCGGCTCATAAATTATAGGACCTCCAAGTATGAAGATATTCTACCATATTCTCACTATCCGCTGAATATACATCCAGGCAATCGCTCGTTCGCATCGTTACGGTCAAAAGAAGACATGTCTCGTATTCAAACTCATGATTAAAGGATCTGCTGAAGGTAAAAAATGTTGTTTTGAGATCCTCTTCCGTCTAACGTCTCGTAGAGCGGATCATGCAGGCGGGAAAGAAAAAGCTAGTGCTCGATCATCTTATCGTGCAGAAAATGGATGATGTTGACAATGGTGGCGATGAGCTAAGATCAATCCTCACATTCGGTGCCAAGGCGCTCTTTGAAGAAGACAACCAGGGTTCAAAAGATATTGTTTGTATGTGTCAGCTCTCTCTGCAGGTCCCATCTCAGTAACCACGTTCAGACACGGATCATGATCTCGATAGGCTCATCGAGAAAACAGAGATCGAAGGAGAAGAAGAGAACATTACCAGCGAGCCCGGTCTGAAGTTCAACTTTGCTAAAGTATGGGCAGCAGAGAAGGATACCCTGGAAGACGTCGGGGACAGCATGCCCGACATCGACCATGGGGATTCATGGGCCCAGGCGCTGGAACGTATAGCTGCTAGGGAGACGGCAGTCAAAGAAAATGAAGTGACCGGTCGTGGAGTTAGGCGAAAGGCTGCTGCTGCTTTCCCACAGGTTTGTCCACAAATTTTGTACCAAGCTCTATTACTGATCCACACATTGCTATGCAGCAACAGCTCGATTTTCTGGATGGCTTGGAAGAATCCCCCGCCAAAGTGAAAAACAAAGGCAAAAAGAAGAGTGGTCGATCATTGAAATTCGGGGCATCGTCTGATTCTGATGCATACGATGGTTCCGCTCATCATTCTGCCGATGATGACACCGATGATACAGGGGAGCCGCTGGATGTCGTCCACGAACTTCCATTGTCCCCGACATTGCTCAAGAAGCAACCACGTAACCTGTTTGCCCCGTTTCCAAATATACAGTCCAGGTCAACCCTTCACGGCGATCAAGAGTGCGGTCTTTGTGGACACATTCATGGACCCGGTTCCTGCAGTATGATGGGTAGTTCCTCAAATCTCATGGAGTACCGGGAGATCTTGTTAAATCATAGCGTTGATGAGCCCTGGGAATACAGGGTGCGTATTCATTCTTTTCTGTGAGCGTCATGTTGAAGAGTTACGTGCAGAAAGCAGCCGTCGAGGCCATAGATCAAGCGTTGTATGAACGAGGCCAGGGCAATCTACTGGTTGGCCAACCTCTCAAATTGGTCTCCCGACCGGAATCTGCTTCGATGTCCATGGAACTCGACCACTGGAACAGACGTGATGAGGCCCGCCCAGTGCCCGCTCTGCTGCCCTCCAAACGCATGTCCTCGCCCGATGCAGAGCCTGAGAGCTCATCGAAGAAGCAAAAACAGAATGGTTTTGCTGGTTGTCCAGTGTGTCTTGGATCCCATCACCCACTCGAGAATTGCCCAGTTTTGCACCAGGACACCCGCAGGTTCGTTGCAGCTGAAAATAATTGACGTCTCTAACTCGGGGTCCAGTATCACAGGGCATATTTTGCGGCTATCTCAAGACCCATCTCAAGTGCAGGTAACCAAGACACTGCGACGTCTTCTTAAGTGGCGAAAGCGAGAAGCAAGGCAAAATGGCCATGACAGGATGCAAACATCATCTTAGTCTATCCCGAGTTCTCTTCTTGTTCCTCGAGACTATGAGAAAGAGTCTCTGATAGGCAATGCTGTAATTAATTTGGGTCGATATATCTTACTTGTTAGACCTGCTGTATTGTACATATGCATGGCGGACAATATGCCACTTGTGAAAGTCGTACTCCGACGCTGAGCGCCGTACGTAAAGGGATAACTCCTCTCCGACCAGACTGACGACCGCGTCTCTCACCACCGTCTCACGAGACGCAGCTCTCGGCTCGAACTACACAGCTGCCGGCGGGCAAGGTTCTCTGGCAAAAATAAATACCTCTACTAATCGAACCTTTAGCATTACTTGCCAGGCTGATGGTTCTTACTCCTCGTCTCCGAACGTTCAACATCGCGGATCCATCGCCTATGGAGATAGAAACGGTTTCTGAATCTGGGACAAACCTAGGCTCCCGCAAACGGCAGCGATCTGTGATGTACGATGCACCCCCAGAAGATTTGCCAGAATTGCCCAAGCTTTCTGGAGAGATCTTGTTGGAAGTGTTTACTCACAGATCCCTCCGACTTGCATGCCATGCCAAATATTGCGACAACGAACGTTTATCGGTTCTTGGGTCCCATATATTGGAAATGATGACGACGCAGCTATTGTTTAACAGGAAACCAATGTTAACGAGAAGCGAGATTGAGGTGAGCACAACAACCATGGAGTTACAGTGTCATGAGACGATGTTCTAGCAAGGCGGAGAGACAAAGGCTATTAACGGTGGATATCGTGGACACATGGGCCAATTTCTATCGACTGCGAGATGAACTACGCTATGATCCATCGTTTCAATCGTCAGTAGGGGAGGCTGAGGTACGTGGTACGTCTGTCCTATTCGGCGAGATCTGCATGACTGAAACAGGGAGACAGCAAGGCCGTCTACTCTTTCTCGCTTATCTCGGTGCAGTTTTCAAGGAGCGCGGACTGGCGGTTGTCCAACAATGGATCGGAGCTCTCTTACGATTATCGGTTAGCGTGTTTGGCCTTGGACCTGCGGATTTTGAGGAACAATCTGGGAAGCGGCCCAAGGTTGAGGAGTCAATGCAAGGATTTTCGACACAGCCGTTACAACACGCACTCCCCAGTTTATCGACTGGTTACAGGCCCACACACTACAACCCATATTCCCAAACGACTGCTTCTCTGCCTCCGCCGCCGCCTCCGCCAAACATACCGCCTCCAACACAACCACCCCCGCCAAAGGGGATGCCGAGTTTTGGGAATCCACTAGCACCAGCTCAACCCCACCTGGCGTTTTTGCCGCTCTTCAACCAAACAGCGATACAGCGGGGGTTGAGCGTCGGGTATCCTGCCTCATTTTCGGGACCGCCGCACGCAGGAAAGTGGAGTGTAACTTGTGTCGGTGAGCAAAATGTGGGTTTTTACCTGGGTCGACGACGCTGAGCTATGAACGAAGTGAACGGGATAGAGAAAGGCAAAGGCAATGGACCGAGCAAGCAACTTGCGAAAGAGGAAGCGGCCAAAGCGGCGTACTATGCGATGGGATGGGCACCTCGTGCGTCCTGTTTATTTTCTTTGCCGTGTCGTTCTGACATGCAGCTCGGATGTGCACCTGCAGGGGGGTGACTTGGGCTAGGAAAGGGGGTTGTCCTAAATAGGAAATGTTACACCATTGCATAGCTGTATTCGTGGGAAAGTAAGCTTACTCATGCAGACCAAGTTGCGGAGTGGTGCCGAGAAGATGCCGAAGATGCACTGCTGAGCTCGTCGTCGTCGTCGTCGCCGCCGCCGCCGCCGCCACAGCGCCCATCATCATGCCCGATGCCCATTCTGTACCGTCCATCTCCATGTCGCACCTCGCCCTCTCCGAGCCCACGCACATCGACCTGACCGGCGACGACGACGCCTCTCCGCCACCGAGCGCCAGACATGCTTTCTCTTCATACCCGCACGCCGTCCCATCCCACTTGTCAAAGCCAGCGCCGATGCTACACAACCCGGCCTATCGCCCCGTCTTTCCAGTCCCTTCCCTCCCCCGTCCGCTCCATCAACACCTCCCCCCGCCTCAAAATGGCGCCTCCCTCATCCATTCGCTCCCAGCCAGACCCGCACCCGCACACCTGGCAAACAACGTCATTGATCTCACTCATTCCCCCTCTCCCCCTTCCTCCCCCCCACTTTCCACCCCACTCCCGGACGATCTCTCCCCAAGAACCCCCGTTTGCATTGGACAACTCACAGTCACCGCCCTGGTCATCTATCCAGTTCCCTATCTTCAGCCACTTGATCCGATAAATACAGAGGCAGATTGGGCAAGCGTACGTCTCCAGTACGAGCACAACCCTCACAAACAGCCGGGTACAACGGAAACTATCCACATCAAAACCCCACACATTAAATCCTCCACCGGCGAAATAAACCAGGGTGAGGCCTTTGGCGTCGTCGAGCAGAAAGTGGCGGCCAACCTTGGCCCGATGCTGGGAAAGGGTCTCATCCGGTTAGACGCCAAAGTGCGTCGTGGCATGCCCCATGTGAGCGCACCCTCACCCTTTGACCCAGCACCGCTAGAACCCGTCTCACTCATCCTACCGCAGCTCCCCATCCTTCCATTACAGATGCTTGTATACACTCCGAAGGGCAATATTGCCGTCGTCGGGAATTATCTCCACCAGTGTGGACTCTTACTCGATCACCCATCCCCTTCATATGACGCCCAACGACTCGCCAACTATCATTATTGTAATCCACACAATCCTCCTCCCGGAGGACACCGTCAACCGTTGCCCCCCGTTCGCTCTGGCTACTCTGGCCCAGGAGGCAGTAATTCCCGTTGGACCGCGCCTGCAGTGTCTGGGAAGACGCTCGAAATTCAGCGCAGTCAAGTAGAGGAGCTCTTTAAGAGTCTGAGAAGCGGAGATGAGCTCTCTGAGACTGAACCTGGTAACTCTCATTCATTCTTGCTCGTCACCGCTTCATCCACTGACCTGTTTCATCTCATGAAAAGTATATGAAGTTGGGACACCTCTTTATCCCCATCAGAAGAAAGCGCTTACTTTCCTTCTCGAGCGCGAGCGCGAGAAACATTGCAGTGATGGCCGGTACTCATCTCTGTGGCAGACCAGGGTGAACCCTCATACTGGACAGCAATCATGGTTCCACATCGTGACTCAAAAGGAGCTCTTTCACGAACCACAAGAAGCAAAAGGTGCTATTCTTGCTGATGATGTGCGTTCATCTCATCCATCGTATTATGTAATGAATACGTACTTGTCGTTCCATGTAGATGGGCCTTGGCAAGACGATCACATGCGTCTCCCTCATTGCTGCCACTTTGGACACCGCTCGTGCTTTCGCCGCTTCGCCGCTGCCTCCCCTTCCCGTTCCTCCAGACAAAAACTTGCTCGAGGATACGCTCTCCGCTGTGCATTTCTCTGGGAGTGTTTGGGGAATGCCCTGTGCATCCGACTCTGCAAAAGGTAAAGGCAAGGCAGCAAAGGCTCAGGACAGGGCAGAAGCCGAATACGCGCGTGCATGTCGCATTAAGGTCAAGAGTCGGGCGACTCTCATCATTTGTCCTCTGTCCACGGTGTCGAACTGGGAGGATCAGTTCCGCGAGCATTGGCGAGGAGAGGTCTCGGTAGTTGGAGGTGGCGGGACGACTTGCTCTGTGGCCACCAACACGTCTGGTACTGCTACACCACCGTCTCAGACGACGCCTTCCCGGCAAGAGCCCAGTTCTGACTCAAAACCGTTTTACCGTCCAGTGGGTGGCCGTCGATTGCGAGTATATATATACCATGGGAATGCGCGTCGACCAGACTCAGCTTTCCTAGCCGGCTTTGATGCTGTTATCACAACCTATGCAACGCTGGCTTCTGAGTACTCAAAGCAAACCCGGAGTATCACTTCTCTGGAAGCTGATGACGAGGAGGAAGGTGATAGTGACGGGGGGTTCCAGGGTGTCGAGATTGATGAGCATGGAAATCAGATAGTACGGTTGCCGAAACCAAAGCGAGCTGGGATGAAGCGAAAAAAGTCATTCTCTAATGTTGCAATGGAGGCCACCAGCGCTCTACAAACCATCCACTGGTTCAGAGTTGTACTGGATGAAGCGCAGTATGTTCTTCCGAAGAGTTCTCAGATATTCGATCTCACTGTTATACAGTTCTATCAAGGAGACTGCGACTGTGGGCAGCCGTGCCTCATGTGACTTGGTTGCTGACCGTCGTCTCTGCCTGACGGGAACTCCTGTCCAGAACAAGCTTGACGACGTTTACGCACTGATCAAGTTCTTGCGTCTAGAACCATTTGATGACAAGAACATTTGGACAGAATTCATCGGAACCCCTGTCAAGTATGGGCAGTCACTAGGTGTTGCCCGACTGCAAACCATCATGAAGTGCATTACTCTGCGACGTACCAAAGAAACAGAAACATCTGACGGAAGGAAAATTCTCAATCTTCCGCCTCGTCGAGACGAACTCCGGTATCTCAAATTCGACGCACGTGAACAAACGATTTACGATCAATTCTTTACGGAATCCAAAGCCGAATTCAACGAGTTGTCGAACAAGAATGAGGTTATGAAGAATTACGTGGGGATCCTGCAGAAGATATTACGCTTGCGGCAAATTTGTGATCATTTTGAGCTTGTCGAGGGCAAGGAATTCGGAGGCGTTCAGCCAATGGAACCCAGCAGTTATGAAGACCTTGCGGCTGCGATTGAACGGGACGGCCTCAGCCCGTCCCGTGCCACCGCAATCGTTGCACTGCTGAAGGAAGCGGCGACAACGCAATGCGTGGAGTGCGGCGAGGAACTTTGCGTTTCATCTGAGACGCAACAATTCGCCGAGGGTAGCATATGCATAGACGACGGTCCATCAGCAGCCAAGCGCGGCCGGAGGGCAAAGGGGGCAACGTCTCGTGCTTCAACAAGGACCAATAGCCCATCGACGTCATCTCTGGTCCTAACTCGCTGTCAGCACCTTTTCTGCCTGGCATGTTATCGGACGTGCGTATATCCTGGGTGGCCAGACGTTCCCCCGGATACCCACCGGTCATGTTGTGCTTGTCAGACCATACTTTTCCCCCTGGATGCCATACAAGTACGACCTGACTGTCAACCCCAAGACCTGTCGAAAAGGAAACCTGGTAAGCGAGAAAAGAAGTCAAAGGGGACAGGGCCGGAGAAATTCATTCCGTCAACGAAAGTCAAAGCTTTGCTTAACGATCTTATTCAATTCTCCAAGGCAAACCCTTATTCTGCCAATTATGATCCCAACTTGATCGAGGTGGAGATGGTAAATGGTGATGGAAAGCGGGTCGACGATGGAATTATCAAGACCGTGGTATTGTAAGTAACAATATTATACCCGAGAAGAAGCTGAATATGGTCTCTAGTTCGCAGTGGACGACCATGCTCGATAAGTATGCTGTTCTCGCGTTGTTTTAATAGTATCATCCTCATGTAACCCTTTAGGATCGAAGACGCCTTGGATGCTGCTGGAATTCGTTATGAGCGCTTGGATGGTACTATGAAACGTGACGATCGGACGAGAGCCATGGATGCCCTCAAATATGACCCAGCTTGCGAAATCTTACTTGTCAGCTTGAAAGCCGGTGGTGTGGGACTAAACCTGACAGCTGCTCAACGAGTTTACCTTATGGATCCCTATTGGTGTGTGCTTTTCTGAGCCATCGTTGCGACGAAGACGCTCAAGTAGTACATGCCACAGGAACCCAGCCGTAGAGAATCAGGCTGTTGATCGTATTGTATGTTACCTTTGATGTTCATGAGCTGTATCCTGATTCACGGTTTACCTTGCAGCACCGTCTGGGACAAACGCGCCCCGTCACAACAATAAAGCTTATCATTGAAAATTCTATAGAGGATCGCCTGCTAGAAGTTCAGCGGAAAAAAACTGAGTTGGCCAACATGACCTTGGGTCAGAACTTTAGCAAAGCTGACATGCTGCAGCGGCGGATGGAAGAGTTGAACCAGTTGTTCGGATCCTAAGCTATGTTGATTGACGCATGTCTTCTTTCTTCCACCTTCATGAGATACATAACTTCCGACAGTACTGTAGTCCTTACTTGCATAGCAACTTCGTTGTAATTATTAATAGACGTTGGGAAACCTGCATCCAGTGTGCTCAATAATCGTACCCTATCTTACAACCTCAAAACGCAAAATGGGCTACATTTTTGCGTCGCCACAAGGTATAGACAAAGATTTGGCTGACGAAAAGACCGAGGGTTATTCCGATCGAAACGCGAATCATGCGTAAAGCTAGAGAAAACCCTGATGAGTACTGCTCTGTCGAGCTCGGATCAGTATCGATGAGGCCGCCTCCCTCCGCGATGCCAGACTGAAGGTTAAGACTAAGAGAGAGGGGCAGGCACAGCATATCGGTCCACGTACCGGTACAAGAAAGAGGACGCCTGTAACCATTGAGGTGAAGGCCGTACCGTGAACAATTCGTGAATAAAAATTTCCGAGTAAACCGATGATCAAGGCCCCGCAGGCGGACACGAGGTCACCACTATCAGGCAGGAAGATATTGCCCAACTTATTCGCGGTGAACGCCAAGCACGCCAAGATGACCATCACAAAGAGCTGCCAGCTCCAAAACTTCTGCATGTTCGCCAGTGATGACGCAACAGAGTAGGTTGGAACGAGCACGGGCAGTAGCCACCACGGAAGAGGTTGTCGCCACCACGGCCAGTCCGGCTCCCTGTAACAGCCTTGGAATGCCATCAGCGTGGCCGCCATGACGGCGTAGAGAGGGTGGTTATATACCTCTTAGCAGATAGTTCTTGTCAAGAGACGCCGCCTTGGCAAACCCAAACACCGCCCCTCCAAGTGGAAAAGTGCCATTTTTGGCATGAAACGAACCATGCAACACTCTGTAACTCGGCGTCTGGTTCTTCTCGAGAGCTCGTCGCGCGCGGGGATCGATGACAAGGTAGATGTCGGATCCGATGGCTAGTCCGAAGCCCTGGCAAGACGGATTCCGCAGTCAAAAATAAGTGTAAAACTAGATCTTTCCGATCGTACCAAAAAGAGTGTGTATATGATTGCGTAAACCATCCTTACAGATCCGCAGAGAATGTTGCGCGACGTCAATTCCAGAGCGCTAATGACTACGCGCCGATTGATGGAGGTTGGCTGTGTGAAGCCTGAAACACTCACGTATGGTGAAACCCGGCAGTATGAGAACAACGCCAGCGGCGGAGATGGCATTGTAACAGAACAGATCTCCGGGGATCGTGCTCAGTGCTCGTGAGACAAAGGAGACAATAATTGCAACTGATATCCTGCGGGCGGGCCGGTAAGTAGGTTTACCCTGTATCGATTGACCAATAACCCACTCGTAAACGTTGGCATACGTAGCACTCTTTGATGCAGCATTGAGACCCAAGTACTGGAGAACGCAGGCGCACAGCCCAGATATCCATATGTCGATGATAGAGCCTCCGAATACCATGGCAGATATCATGGCAGCCGTGAGAAAGGCAAAGATACACCGCTGCCAGAGCGAGTAGATGGTGCGAGCACTGAGAATCTCATTAAGTCCCTGTGTTCCGTCTTCAACCGTGATCTCGTCATGTAGCACCCTGCGGTAAACAAGGTGAACCTGGTGCAATGGGGTTAAAGCGATTTGACCCTTGGCCTTGACAAAGTGAGTTTCGACGGAAGCTACATCTTCATCTCCAAATGTAACGATGATAACATCCGGGATGTGCACGAAAGCTGCTTTGGCATCGAGTATGTTGGATGCTGTGTTCAGCTGTGTGTCGATGCGATGAGAAGGTGAGCCGAAAGTCAGCAAGCATTTTGCTAGCGTCAGCATGAACTTGCGGCGTTTGTCAATATCTAGATTTCCTGTCATCAATCTGACAGGTTCGAGTTTCAAGAACCTACCTTGTACGTGCTTAATGATTCTCGCCGGCGTTTTATTCCGCCTCATGACGTTGAGTCGCTGCTTTCCCCCTTGGTAAAACGTCCGACCTTCGATATCTCCGAAATGTGGTACACTTGAGACGCCAGCAGCACGAAGTGCCGCATGATCACGAGGAGCATTGTCCTCAGGAACGTCGAAGGAGCTTGGCCAGTTTGGTCGCGACTGTGCAGTTTTTGCACTGCTAAATAGTTCGTCATCCAGCCAGGGAAGGTCTTTCGAACGACCAGATAAGAAAGAAAATAAATGTTTTCTCTTGGATCGCCCTTCAGGTCCATCTTTCAGGTTACCAAATGTTGGGTTCAGGTCTGCTCCCGGTTGTCGTCTGCTGGCAGTCCCAGAATAAACGGGGAGAGCGTCCACGGGGCTCTCGCGGTTCGACAGAATCCGAGGAAAGTTGGACCTTCTGAACACATCGGGGTGCCTACACGGTTTCGGTGATGGGCTACCCGACATGATAAAGCAGAGACTCAAAGAAAGAGAACCGATTCTGAGGGAGATGCAAGTTGGCGTCGTATTTGAACTGGCAGGGAATTGGTCCAAGTTTGAATCAGCCCGGTCCGCACAAGACCTGCCTGAAAATATCAATCATACATCGAGCACCGCCAGATCAAACTCGACTTGATCTTGAATGCTTTTACCCACAACCGCTGTCAAGGTGACACGAGTGAAATATATAGCGGCTTTCGGGGTGATTCTACAGAGCAAGAAGCATATGATAATAATACTAGACAGTGTCCTGAATGCAAAGACAAATCTGAAGAATTTACCATATTTGCGGTGCGGGAGGGAGATAATCTGTTGGGAGCAAGAAGGCATTCATGCCCTGCTGTGAGAATGTGCTACCGCCCAAGCTTTGGTCAGATATCCAGACAGGCAGCTGTTCGTTGGAAGTCATTTCGAACCCCCTCCAGATGCTGTCCACATCAGTGACATGGTGGGGTATCATTCCTATTTGCATCTGAGGTATCGCTTCGGGACTGGCGAACGACGTATCATATGCAGGCGAGAACGATCCGTGATTAATTACGCCTGGATGCCGCTGTTCGATCGTCATGGACGTCGTACGCTGAGGTTCATGTGGGATCTCCGGAGAATGTGTAGTGGACGCGGCCTTCCGTTTCTGGCCCCTCTTCAGCATGAGTTGGAGAGTTAGGGCGTAACGCTTTCCAGGGACTGGATTCATGGTGTCAGAATAGTACGCAGGGGCAACTAAGGGCTTACTTTGAGACATCAAAGCAGCTAATCGTTCAACTTGCAATCGTATGTCTTGTACGTCGCATTCATTCGGGCTAAAAAAGAATAAATCATACATATACGAGCCCAGGCTGAGACTGGCGGTGCTTACAAAAGGCGGGACAGTCTTAGAAGAAAAGAGGCAGCAAATGTAGCAGTAGCGTGAGTGTAGTGGACGGCTACAAAGCGTCAACTCGTTGCGAACACGCGAGAACAGATTGACTCACCGTATTTCATGCCCTCGCTATACGAAGGAGAATTGACGGTGATGTCAATGCCCTGGCGCGCGATTCGAATGGAGCGGATCGCGAGGTCCCTCTGTGCTTTCGGCATCTTCTGCACATCTTCCGGGCCGTTGATACCTCGCAACGCTGTTGCGTTATGGAACAATTCCGCATGTACTTGTTGGATTTGCAGGCTTTGACGGTAAAAAGCTAACCATTGCATTGTGGATACCACATACCAACCAAGAATCGCGACCCACCTGCATCTTCATACTTCTGTGAAAAGGCTTGGTCCCAAGTCTTGTACCAGTTTTTAAAGTCCAAATCGGCTTGGTGAAGGACGTCAAACGTAGCTTCATCCACAGAGCGGTCAAAAGGTGAAAGTTTGTTGTGGACGCTCTCTCGAATTGTCATGAGTTCCACAGTAGAGACAAGACGCATATCATCCTCGATTGCGAGAGGATGCTGCAAAAGTAGGCGGCACTGCCATATACTCTCATCCTCCTTGAGGATAGCCGGACGGCCAGTGCCATAGGACATCCTGAAGCATTGCTTGTTGCCACACCACCGATGTCTATGACGATGGGACTTACTGGTGCTCGAAAAGGTACAAACAGAACCAAGTACGGGAGGCGATGACCAAATCGTGGTCTTCGGAGCCGTCTGAGCCTTTGGTTCTGTTCTGCATTCGCCGAAGCAACTTTGGCCATGCCTTGTGCAATGCTGTGAAATCTATAAGACCAGTGCCTCAGGAGAATTAAAAAGAAAGCTGACAAAGTTCCATCGCCATCCGTACGGCATGACCGCCACTCAGCCAACCGTTGTCAGACCAACCTGATACAAGAACTAGAATGCATTATTACGACCGCAAATCCTCAATGCAATAAAATGCCCACTCATGGCCTGAACTGCTTCCACCCGGGTCACAGGGGAGAATAGCGTAGCACGCGATATATTCTGGACTGCATCTAGGCATCGATTATATGTTTCACTTGGTGTTCCTGGGAATAGATCGTGAAAAGACCTGACACATTGAGAATAAACTGACCTCCTCCATCACGCACGCGAGCCCCAACCATACAAATAGCATCCACTGCAAACGGAGAACGGTGGTGAAGGGCGTCAAAGGTGTTGACTCGAGAATCAAAAATGGGCAAAAACGTTGAGCAACCAGCATAAAATCTACGAAGACAGATGAGTTGCAACGTAAGCAGGCCGAGTACGATCATACATTCGGAATAATTCGCGCGCCTCGTGCTCAGGTACGAGGTTCTGCGTGACGACTGCGCCAATTGATGTTGAGCTTCATAGCCACTAAACCTAGACGCCTACCATCGGGGAATGCCATCGCACGTGGAATCTTGTGGCGAATCTTCCTCCTCTTTGCAGGGCGACTCTGGCCTCCAGGGGAGGGTGTTCTGGTCCTGCTGTGGGCTTCGCTGCTCGCTTCACCACCCTCCTTAAGCAGACATTACCAGGTCGTTCAAAAAACGAATTCAAGGGGTGCCGGCACTAACCTTGGCAGCCCTCTCGGCTGCGACGTCAGCCAAGCCTCGCAAGACCTCCCAAGGTGCGACCAGGCCGGAAGCAGGTAACTCCCCACTATCCTCGTCCTCGGCTTCGGACGAGTCGGAGCTGGTGATATCCGATGAAGGTGGGAATATGCGTTTTGGTGCCGCGGGGGCAGATAGCTGATAGTTCTTGGTGCCTTGAGAGCGATGGGAATCATCGATATATCGTAGAGCAGAAGGACCTTGGGCGCCAATTGCGCGGATACTTGAGAAAGGAGGAAGGACGGCACCCGAAGAAGGGGTAAAGGAAAATGGTTGGCCATTGGGGGGGTTGGTATAAGAAGAGGAAGGGTGTGGAGGATGAAAGTCGGTGGATGTTGACTGGGCGTGTGGGAATTGAGGGGGATGAGATGCGGCAGGCCGAGGGTCTCGAGGGGGGTGGTTGTGGATGGGCGGGATGGTCGGTTGGTAAGCGGTTGGTGTTGGAGGGCCGCGATGGATGTTGGGTTCAGGGACATGTGAGCTGCCTGGATGTGCGGATACGGGTGGGGACGTGCCGGGTGGGATGGTGGGAGACTGGGTGTATTGGCCCTGAGAGAAAGTGGAGGGGGAACGATGTGTGAAGGGGGCAGTTCCGCGCAAGTGGGCGACGATTTCGAGGAGCGTGTTTTGGATTGCGGTCTGGGTTACTCTGATATCGGAGACGTGGGTCTCGAGGCTGCGGATTCGCCTGGAGAGAGATAAGAGATGGAGAGGAATGAAGGGGGACGGGACATACTCCAAGCCGGCCTCGCCGGTGAGGGTTGCCTCTCTGGAGGGCTTTTCAAATAGACATTCGAGACCGGCGTGACGACAGCGGCGACAGGGGGGGTTGTCTGCACCCTCGCAGCGCATTTTTTGTTTCCGACAGGCATTCTGGTGTGGAGGGGTGAGCGTGCGGGAGAAGGGGGGAGGGGAAGAGGACGTACGCAGGCGCCTATTGGAGAGGTGAGTTCACGGAAGGAGAGGGGGGGGAAGGGACATACGTGGTACGCGGTTGAGGGTCTTTGGCTTTACGTCTGGTTTGTGGATCGACTTGTCGTTGGGATCCATCGTGGGGGGAGAGAGAGAGAGACAGCAAACAGAGGTCAATAGAGGAGGGCAGGAGACGAGTGCCAGCGTGTCTGGGCCATGTTACGTGGCGACCGACTCGATGAGACGAGTTGGCCCTTCAAAAGTCACGTGAAACTACCAGCGCATGTAACACGGCGGCGGCTCTGGCCTAGACGATCCGAGGGACTGAACAGGCGAGACTCTCACATATGGACAGGTCTTGAGAAGCCAAGGCATTAAGTATCTATAATCGAGGAAAGAGTTGGATTGGATGGCCTAGGTATGTTCCTTGTCATGCACTGGTGCAGTCCATGCCGAGTCATGAAGATCCTTGCTTTTGATGGTTCATCTGCTCCTCTACTCAGTAATCTCCTTTTGCTATCATTCCTGGGGCATGATGGTGTCGATTGGTGTTGGAGCCCATGTACTCACTCTGTACCAATGCTGTTGATGACCCTGTTTATGGTATACCAGCTGGAGCATTATCCAAAGCTCTACAGGGAGAACTGGATGAATGTAGCATGTATTTAACTCTCCCAGGGCGAAACATCATGCAGGTAAGCTATGCAAAAAAGCAGTTCGATGTAGGCGGGAGTGTCACAGTGATAGTCGATAATAGTAGATGCAAGTAGTATGTGTACCGATCAGAATGAGACAGCCAAGGTTAGAACAAAAAATGGATACCTCTAGCAGCAGTCACCGAGGAAAAAGCAGGAAGACAGAAGAAACAATGCATAAGAAACAACCGTGGTTATGTTGAGAAGAACAAATTTGACAGCAATAAATAAAGCTGTGGTCGCCACCACGAAACCAAAGGATGTCAAGTCCAAGCAAAAAGTTGACGCGATATATATCGACAACATAAGCATTCCCTTTACGCGGAAACTGAAACTTCCTTCGTAGATTCGGGAGTTCCGGTCGCTGCAGCAGCGAAAGATATGGGTAATTTGGTCGCAACGTTGCCAGTCGTACCACTGGGTTGAGTGGGATTCATCTCCGTCAGCTTGTGCTCCTGGAAAGACAATCAATAGTGCGTTCCCGTATGTCTGAGTTATACATACAGTTTGGTTTTTTACTTGGCGCTCCTCTGGCGAGACACTCCGAGTATCAGGTTCCTTGGTCATGTCTTTGCGGGAAGGAGGTGGTGCTTGCAGCACCTGAGCAGCAGTAGGACCTGCGAGACCATTGATCACAGGGGCTCCACTCACGGAGCTCCTCGACGATGTGGTCGTAGATCCACCAAGCACAGGAAATTCATCGGCATTCGGGAGTCGCTGCTGTTTGACAGGGGGCTTTTTCTCTGACCGCTGTCCATTCGACTTTAAGCCTTTCGAACGACTGCCCGGGTCTGTGGACTGTGAGCGACTTGAGTTGGTCGTGCCATTTGTTCCGCGTCGTGGCTGAACATCCTAGAAAATGGATGGAATGAGTTCATACCGTAAGCAATGCAAGATGAGGGTGAAATTGATTACTTACATCTCGTACATTCATGTTAGTAAAATTCTCTTCGATCGTGCTAACATCATTTGCACCTTCTCTGGCGCGAGTACCCGACTGAGGTTGTGTCGGCGTATCAGGGATGACATGAGGGAAACGGCATTCGTCACCGTTTCTACACCTACCAGCGGGGTAGAACAGGCACGCAGGTTTTCGATTACCGCCAAAAGAACCTCTTCGCATGCCGCCTCTGCGATTATGGTTCATGCCTTGTCGGAAAGCGGGAGGAGGGCCAAAGTTTTCTCCCTGAGGAAGGACTGGGGACTTGAGTCCACCGTTGATCTCAGCGTACGGTGAGTGCACATGTGGACCTGGAGGATATAGCGAGGAATCCGGACGCACTGCGAACGGTGGAGCGGATACTGGTCCATTTGGGTACATCGACTGCGGAGACTGCGGGCCTGGGGCAGTTGCAGGCTGCTGAGGGGGAGGAAGCGTGGGAATGGAAAGTGGAAGAGGAGCGTGCGCAGGTTGAGGATAAGACGGGGAGGCAGGCGACATTGGCCCATAAGGTGCCTGCACTGGCGTATGAACGGGAGAAAGCGCATCTGAAGCGGATCGCGGATGGACCATGGGAGGATGGGGAGGAGTATGAACTGAGGGCGGCGGAGGTGGCGATACGGGGTTCATGTGAGGTGCAACAGGACCAGGAGGATGAAAGGAAGGAGGTGGCGGATAATAACTTTGAACGTACTGCGACTGATTCATGGGGTCGTAAGGGGCTGGATATTGAGTGGGGGTAGGAGGGGGACCGGGGTAGAAAGGACCCTGAGGGTGAGCGAAGAGACAAGAGGAACCATAGCGGCAAGCAGGATAGTACCTGCAAGGAATGAATCTGGCTATATCGGGTGGAGGAAGGTTCCCATATGCACCGTTTTCGCCAAGTGGCACTGGAGGGGGTTGATAGTAGGCAGGTGAGCCGTTAGGGAGAGAAGGTACAGGAGCGATAGATGGATAATAGCCGTAAGGAGGAATAGGGACAGGGTAAAATCGTTTTGATGGATCGACATGGGGATCCTGTGGATAGGGATGGTCCTGAGGGGGCAAGCCTCTTACCGAGGCATTTTTAAGCATTTGTATGATCTCGGGGTTTGTTGTGTACGTGTCTAGGGAGTCATGAGTGAATGCAAAAGAGGGATCGGCTCCTGATGGAAGGAACGAGGAGATCGATTAATCACGCGCGACACAATCGAGGATCGAGTGCGAACCTTTGTCGAGGAGTGCCTTGACCACGTCCAGATGGCCATGCTTGACAGCTTCCTGGAGGGGCGTGGTGCCGGTGTGGTCTATACGGAAATGGAACTTTAAAGCACGACCGGGGTTGAAAATGGGGTAGAGAGACATACCTTTGACCTCGATATCGGCATGAGATGCATTGTGGAGTGCGACTAGGAGGGACTCGAGGTTTCCCTCGGAGGCGGCGTTCCAGAGTGGGGAAACCATTTCGTGCGAGAACGGGTGGTAGTGGTAGATGGAAAGGAAGAGAGAGAAAGGACTAGGCGAAGGGAAAAAAATGGTCTGACTGAGAAAATACGGGTAGAAACACGAGCGTATGGTCAGTCGGTCTCCGTTGGACTGTCGGACTTCGGGAGAGAGTCCATGAAAAAAATTGAGGAAAAAAAAGCGTGGGAAATGTGTTTGAAATGCTTATGTAATACATATGAGCTGGTCAAGCCATCCGACGGCGACTCGTCGCGCTCATCGTCGCGACCCTGTGACGGTGAAACAGGTCGACTGGTGTAGCAACCCGTCGCGTGCACAACCACAATCTTGCACTCACACCGAGGCAGCATTCCGCTCCGACACGGATGGCTTTTATGCGGTATTACGTAGTTTGGTAATGTCAGCCGTGGACCGTTCCATCACAGGGCAAGGCACCGGGACCGACATACCACATTCAGAAACACGAGGACGAGGAAACAGCCTCACTCTTGCTCAATCCCGAGTTTCCTCAGCAGCCGTTTCGCCTGTTCACCTCTCTTCTTCGGCAGATCCAGCTCACGTGTCGGGGGTCGGCTCATCAACTCCTGCACCCCTGTCTTGACGTCCTTGCCTTCAGCCCCAAAGTTCAACCGTGTCCAATCCACTGACCGAGAAACATACCTTCGTACAAGGCCTCGTAAATCTGTCACGCGAAACATCCCGACGGATTTTGCAACTCGGCTCAGAAACCACATGGACTCGGTAAATCCCGCCACTTACACCGTTCGCAATAGGTGCTGACACGTCCATCTCATCGATAATCTTCTTGAGACCTTTGGCTGTGGTAACCCCCTCGGCTACGCTTCCGAGCGTGTTGATTATGTCTTCAAGCGCCTCCCCTTTCCCCAATCGATATCCCACCGTGTAGTTTCGGCTGGTCGGAGAGCTACACGTCAGGAAAAGGTCTCCCACACCAGCAAGTCCCAAAAAGGTCAGCGGAGATGCGCCATATGCCGTCCCAATGCGGGTCATCTCAGCTAATCCTCGTGTAATGAGACCTAGAAAGCTTCCATTGACAATCGTTCCCAGTCGTGCCATGGTTCAGCTCACTTGCTCTCGTGTTGTTCTCGAAACCTAGGCCATCAGCCATTCCGGCCGCGATAGCGTAGACGTTCTTAAGGGCGCCAGCTAGCTCCAATCCTATCGGATCTCCGCCTGTATAACTATGAGAATGTGAGGACCGCCTTTGCGCAAGTCCAAGTAAGTCCTACCATCGGAACCATGGCTGGTGAAATACTTGAGATGCCTTTTGGGCCTGAGATTCTGTCAGCGAGGCAACGGAGACAGATGTTGGCTGTCTGCGAACAACTAACCCGGTTCGTCAGCTGAGCCAAAACAAGACTGCATCGATGTACCCACTCTCCGTGGCAAAAGAGGGCCCTGACTGTACAAGGTGAGTTTTCGCAACCATCATCGCGTCTTATGTCGACCTACAATGAATGTCGCGGCTCGCGCGACAGCGCTTCCGCACGTGTCAACGATTATCTCGAGGGTTAGTGCCTGCGTGTTTGTCTCGATACCCTTGTTCACGAAAATCAACAGAGGTAGATTTTCCCCAGCAAAACTGGCACGGAGTTTAACCAAGGTTTCCCTGATAGCGAATGGTGTTGCAATGAGACGCCTTGGAGAGTAGTAAATCTTGCCTGAGTCCCTGGGTCGGTATTGCGAACAATACGACGTCCATCTGCTGAATCTTGTCTTTATCCGGGATCTCTGGGCCGACGGCGCAAATGTTACTGGAAAAGACGTGATCCTTCAAGTAGTTTGGATTGCGATGGTGTGTATTAAAGTGTTTGACGAAGCTAGCCTGTCTGGACCAAATGTAAACGTCGTGGTCGCAGTCGCCGAGATGGTCTGCGAGGCAGCTTCCAAAGTTGCCCGCGCCGAGCACAAGGACTTTGGATTTCGGCGTCGGAGACGAGGGCATGACGAATCTTGTTGTGATGGGGCGCACGGAGAGGGGACAGCTGGTAGACGTCGGAAAGAGACGTGATGCAAAGGGGAGGACCTGGTATACAGCACAACGTCGGAGGACGCTGGACATGTGCCACTGCCAACGAAACGTGACTGGACATGGTCGGACAGATGGCGCTGCGCCGGACCCGGGCGGCGATCGCCGGTGGCGGTGCTGGCGCAGTGGTTGCGTTCGTCCACGTCTCGAACTCAGCGGTCGTATACCCGCCAACCGGATACATTCGCTGCTCGTCCAGCTCATGGCAATCCAGGACCGAACAAACGAATTCCGCACCTGTGTCGACTCGATACGAAACAGGTCTGCGCTTCCATCCAGAACCACTGTGGCCAAACAGCGCCTCCCCGGCCATGCCAAGGGCATCCCCAAGACCGAGTTTTCGCAGATGGCCTCGGCCATCGGCAAGGACATCAGCAGCACCACTATCAAGCTTGCAAAGCTCGCACACCGTAAGCTGTCTTCTGGCGCTTCCGTCGGTTGCTGACCGGTCCTGATACTAGTTGCCAAGCGGAAAACATTGTTCGACGACCGGCCTGTGGAAATCAGCGTATGTCTCTCCTCCGCGCACACACTATATTGCTGCTCATGCATCCTGCCTCCACTCAAGGAGCTGACTTACATCATTAAACAAGACATTGCCAACATTAACCGACAGATAGCCGCTCTACAATCGTTCCTTAAACAACACAGCGCCCAGGGTGGCTCGAGGTCTACAGAAGGGAAACAAATTGACGAACACAACCACAACATCGTCATGATGCTACAGAGCAAACTTGCAAACACTAGCATGAACTTCAAGGATGTACTCGAGGTCCGAACGCAGGCAAGTTACCCAATCCTCTGTCACATTGCTACCTCACGCGGTGTTATACAGAACATGAAGGAGTCAAAGGATCGCACAGAGCAGTTCATGTACTCTACAGCAGCAGCAGCTCACCAGGCGCCCCAAAGTGAGCATGCCGTCAAAAGTCGATACCCACAAACTTGATTATTTATCCTTAGATTCACTTTTATTGAATGGAAAACATGACCCCATGGGTGATGGAAGTGGAAGCCGTCCAAGCTCGAAAGGCAAGGGCCGGGCGGCACAAAATGGCGACGTTCTAGCTATGGACTTGGATGCCGCCGAGGGTGGAACCGCAGCTTACAATGGAAGCAGTGCCTTTATGCAAATGCAACTAGTAGAACAACAAGTACGGAACGACCTTCTCCTGCGAATCATGCGCTAATCAGCAAATAGGATTCATACATCCAATCGCGGTCAACAGCGATCGAATCAATCGAATCTACAATAGCGGAATTGGGTCAGATATTCACTCAACTGGCGCATATGGTTGCAGAACAGCGCGAAACGGTACAACGAATCGATGCTGACACGATAGACATTGCATCGAATGTCAGTGGAGCTCAAAGAGAGTTACTCAAATACTACGCTAGTATATCTAGTAATCGCTGGTTGATGCTCAAGGTTTTCGGTGTGTTGATTGTTTTCGTGAGTCTCCTTTACTACTCCCTCAAGGGATGCGACTTACGGTGTCTCCAGTTTCTCGTATTTATTCTTGTTTCATAAAGCGGACGCTGAGCACCATGTCGCGGCCTGGCATTATGTATTGGATTAATTCGCGCAAGGAATGGACGTTTAATGACATTATATAGACACAGCCCACGATTCTATCCTACTGGTATAGCGTTCACGCCTGTTCGGAATTCTCTGGCCAAGGGCTTCCGTTTTTTAGAGCCCTTCTCATGCTTGCGACCGCCTCGTTGGGTCTCATTTTCCCCAACAGTCCAAGTTCGCTTGTGAACATGGCTTCGCTCCGTACCAGACGTGGCTGAGAAACGCTGGGCAGAACATTGTGTATTGGGACCTTGCTGTTTCCGCTAGGAGAGTTGGATCAGTCGCAGAAATGAATTGTACGGTCATGGCATACTCGTTGTACTTCCAATTCTTTATTACGCGTCTTGAGTTTCTTCATGCGAGATAAGCCTTTTCCGCCCCCGCCGGCAGTCAGTTCAACGTTGATCTGGCGTCCGTCGAGTTGCGAATGGTGAAGCTTGAGCCCTTGCTGGAGCGCGCCGCGATGCTTGAATTCCAAGAAAGCACAACCTTTGGATTTCACGACAGTCTTCGTGGGTGATTTCGTAGATGATCTAGGGGTTAGTAGTCGTACAGTGGGTAGTGGAACTTTCGAGACGTGAGCAGCCCAGCCCAGCGGAATCATATATCTACACACACCGCATGTTGAAAAATGTGCTCGGATGGCCTCCGTAGTCGTGGTATATTTGAGATTGCCTGCAACGCGAGCAGTGAGGGGAGCCATGAAGGAGCGACAAGAAATTATCACACCAAGAAAAAGGATGAATCTTTGTTTCGTCTTATCCCCCTCCCTTCCTGCCTCAGCTCCGTCTCGGGCGTGATCTTCCACAGGTTGTCCCATATCGTCGAGGGGATTCCCGTCTGGCCCTTTTCTTCGCTTTAGGTTCGGTTTGTCTCCCTCTGCTTCTTCACCAGCTTTCCTCTTCTTCCTCGCTGCCACCACCAGCCGCGCTCCTGCCTCTTCTCCCTCTGCCCTTTCCTTTCTTTTCCAGACCAGAGTTTCCGCACTGGCTCGATGGCCTTGTAGGCCTTGCGTACCATCAACAGGAGCCTGATCTTCGAGGCTAGGGACATTGATCTCGTCCTCCAAATTGCCAATGGTACCCTCTGCCTCGTCCTTGCTAGTTTTGCTGTGTTTCCGTTGGCGAAACGCGATGCCTTTCTTCTGGCGCTTCGTGAGCTTTGCTGGGACAAACATGGATCACAAATCGAGTATGCGGGAGCGAGTGACCGAAATTGACAAAAATAGCTCGTTAGGAATGGCAAGTACCACTAGCTAATGGAGCCGCCGTAAATACATCTCTCGAATAACATTAATTTACGTCGTGCCACCCAGAGGATGCACTGTCGCCAGCAGCAGCGTATGGGTCAGCCGAGCGTCAGACCATTGACTCCTTCCCCAGCTCCTTCAACATCCCTTTCCTCACCATCCAACCCTCGTCGATGTCTTGGAATCGGACGCAATATCGGGCTCGCAAGTCCTATCGTGGGACGCAGAATTGGACTCGAAGAGACGCTCATCGACCCTATTCCAGCCTGTCGTGGATTCGAGTAACTGGGAAAGGGATATCCGGCAATGGTCGGGGATGACGTCGCCGAACTCGACGCTGGCACCGGGATGGATAAGGGGATGGGTAGCGAGGGTCTCCCGTTCGGGGCACGGGAGTAGGAGAGGGACGGATGGGACTCTCGGAGGTAAGATATCGAGGGGGACACCGCTCTTCGTTTTGCCGCAGTAGGATATGGGTCATACCGATCGTCAACTGTGTGCACGTGGGAACCTCATCGTTGTCTCTCAAAAGTACACTCACGTTTCCGTTTATTTGAGCGCACTGCGCTAGTTGTTGGAGGAGGGGTGTACCGCCACTGCACTGAGGCAGGTGTTGAGGTTATTGATGGCGATGCCAAAGGCTAGGAAGAACATGAGCGTGGTGGAGGCACGAGGGATGTGGGCCATACAGCATCCACATCCATTGCCATTATCATGGGACTCCCCATCAGAGACGTAGGAGGATCATCTCCGTTCACACTTTGCGCGGGAGTACATGGTTTAGCAGCCATGTGGTCACCTTGAGGGTCGAGCACGAATATTGCATCGACGTCGTCATCGTCATCGCTTGGTGACCCCTCACTGTGCACCTCTTCGTCGCCGACCTCTTCTGGGTACCGTCCTCTATCAGATGGTGCGCGCGGCGTACGAGGTTGCAATGGAAGGTCAGAACAGGATGCTAGGAGTCGTTGAAACGCAGCTTCCGACTTGACCTCATCCTCTTCGGGGTGGGACTCGGCCAAGAGATTCAATATCCTCTGAGGTTTCAACTTGGCAACCATTGACAGGGACGGGTGAGGCTTGTAAGACCCTGGCCATGTCAATACTACTCACTGGATACGTCAGACGCCTTGGCCCGACTGCAGTGGAGCTAAAAAGTGATTCATTGTCGAGCACACTTAGATTTCGACTTGATGGTGGAGTCGAGGGGTTCAAAGACTCCTTAGCATTCTCGTCACGAGCCTCTTCCGTGTCGTTTTCACATGGCATAACAATGGGAGGTGTTGGATTACCTGAGCTACTTGATGGTGAGCTTTCCGTATACATACGTTCTCTGTCGCTTTCCGATTCTTCTCCATTAGTGCTTCCACGTCTACTTGAGGGTATCGTGAACGATATGGCAAGTGGACTATAGATGCGCTTTTCTGCGTAGTAGCTCGATGACTTGGGAAGCAGCGACGGGCGACGAAAGCGGAGAAACAATGGGCTAGCAGGCCCCTCGTCCGCATTCGTTTTGCTCGAAGGCAAAGCGAATTCCTCAGAGGACGAGGGAAAGGAGAGACGGCGAGGAGATTCTGACATGGAATGTTTGGAACGACGACGGGTCGGTTCGCTCGTGAAGGTGGTGATGCCACAAGGTGTCCATAGGAGTAATTACCACCCGTCACATGTCCCTCGAACACGCACTCTTTTACCTGCATGCGATTCGGCGTGGAACTCACGAACTCGTTCACTCAGTGGTAGGTCTTGTGGAAGGTATTCTTTGACGCCAAGATTTATTATTATCAGGTGAGAGCAATCACGATGCATCATGTACTTTCACAACAACGGCTCAGTGTATGAATCAAGCTGAAGGCCAAAGGAGGTACACCGCGTAGGACGCGCTCCCAAGCAGCCCTGCAAAGGAGTCAGTGGGGCTGGATAGCGCCACGGTTCGCTCACCCATCATTGACAAGTTTGCAATGAAAGCACCAGGTACCCGCTAAATGGTGGGTTAGTTGAAAAGCAGAGCTGAAAGGCTAGATCGAGTACGCTAGCTGGATTTCCCGTCTTGTAACCAACGGTATAGATGATGCGTCCTATGACGAACAAGCCGCACATGATAGCAGCAGCACGAGGGCACTTTAGACCGAAAACTAGGGTGCTGCACGGACATTACGTGAATCGAAGTGGAAGCAAGAGGGTGAAGGTCAGCTCACGATATAGTGACGATGGGTGCAGCCTCAAGTGTGTTATGATGGGCCCCTTGAGGGTTTGGATAAGCCAGCACGTTAAATGATAAAAAGACACGAGATAACAAACGTTGGGTGCAGTTGAATTGCAAGGCTGCAGGATCGTCTGTTGCCTGCGCTTGCTCAGCGTATACTACGTACAGTACCGAAAGTGAACGGCGGGCTAGATGAAGAGTTTTATACGCACGTTGAGGGTACGCGATGCAAGCGCGGCGACGAGCCCCGGCTACGAGGAACGTCTGCCAGACGAGCACCCAGCCGAGGGAAAGGAGAGATGCAGGAACATAGCCGAATCTGGGAGAACGATGTGGGCTATTGACTGCAAGGGGTGAATTTGAAAGGAGGGAGCGTACCCGTCTGGGAGGAGAATCTGGTTGGACATAGTACGGGTCGGTAGGGACTCGGACGTGTTCGGTTCCACGTACGCTCTTTTATGCCATTACGGTCTTGTTACATGATCACCCCAGAAGGAGTGCTTCGACGAGACGCGGAGATAGAAGGCTTATCTCGGCGCAACCAGATTCTGCATCCTTTGGTGCCGACCAGATAAACTTGATGGACATGATTGAACGAGCTCAGTACTGGTGCGACGCACTTTGAGGCCGTGGGTCGCCGCTTTCCGACCCCACCGTCAGAGCAAGGTGCTTGAGGATAATCTGCTAGCATAGGGCGCTCACTAGTCAGTGAAGCATCCGTCCGAGATGGATGACCGTTCGTTCCAAACCTGCCCTGTCTGCCAAGGAGCCTCGTTTCCTGCCCGACGTAGTGATGTCAACCCCTGGGGTAAAGGTTGCTGATAATCCTTACCGGCGAGTATCCAGCGACCTGTCCTACTCATCGTTAGCTCAGAACCAAATGTCCAAAATCACGATCGTCGCCCACTTTGTACTCAGCAACACCCTGAGCCTGAGAAAGGCATCTCGCGTCTCCCCTGCCAGTACTAGTGTCCCTTTGCACTATACCAAGCGCGTACGAGTACATTCTGGTCGTCTAGGTAGCTCGCAGCCTTCCACCCCTCTTGCTGTCTCATTGCCTTGTCGTCACTCAGAGAGTGAACCACCAGCTCTGCAGCTGTCCCCAGTGTTCGAGTAACCCTGCCGTCGCCCGCCTACCTGCTCGCGTGCAGACGCAGGACACGTTCGCGAGAGTCCGTTTCATTGTCACCGTCCGCGCTGTTATCAACCTGCCACTCCCGTTTTCGCGTTCGTGCGAATGCACATATCATTGTATCTGCGTGTGTACGCGGGCTCACTCGCTCTACCCAAGAGAAGTGTACTGACCCGCAGCGGCACAGAAAGCGCGGGGTAAGAGAGAGATGTCTGATTTGATCACGTGGTTGATCATCCACATCATTATTCGTTGACCTGTCCAGCGAGTCGACATGGCAAAACGATCCGCTACAGACCCATCATCGCATCCGCTGGTCAATGCAAAGACTCCTCGTTCCTCAGAAAAACGCGATGTCCCCCCACTCGACGACATCGGCGAGTTCGAAGATGCTTGGGAGGATGAGCTCGAGTCAGATGACGACGTCGTAGATGCGGATGCCCCGGACGGTACGAGCAATGAGTCGAATGATTTTGTATCTCACAGCTTTGTAACACATCTCTTGTCGTGCTTTCCTATCAGGAATGGACATTGACGAGGTTCTCCCTGCTGTCGAAGAGTCTGAGGAGCAACCACACGGCCTGGAGGCGTTCATACCTGGCACACATGCTCTGGAGAAAGACGAAATATTGGAGCCAGATGACTCGGTATACATCATGCGCCATTCAATGGACGTAACTTGGTCTTGCTTGTCCTTCGACATCTTACGAGATAGCCTTGGTGACGAACGGCAGAGATATCCTGCAACAGCTTACATCGTCGCCGGTACCCAGGCAGCAAGAGCCGATCAAAACGAGTTATCTGTTTTCAAGATGAGTTCCTTACACCGAACTCAAAGAGACGGAGGTTCGTTGGCTGGATCAGGCATTTCATAACGCAGTTGATTCCGATGACTGCAGACGACGATGACGACCAGGATGATGACGACGACGAGGACGCCCTAGATGAGGACGCCGTTCTCGAGTTTCGCTCAGTACCCCACAATGGCGGCGTAAATCGTGTCCGTGCCCAGCCGCTTCCTCCATCCGTACCCCTGGCTCCCGTCTCGCAACCTTACTACACCGCAACTTGGGCTGAATCCGGCAAGGTTCACATATGGGACATTCGACCACTCATAGAGTCGCTCGATGTACCCGGATACTCTTGGGAAAAATCACGGACAAACCGACCGACCTATACAATCAATTCGCATGGACGTGCTGAAGGGTTTGCCATGGACTGGGCTGCGTCAACGGCAACGAACCCGTCCGCGCTCAGGCTACTTACGGGTGATGTCCATTCAAAAATATATCTTACCACGTCGACGCCCCCTGGGTTTAATGCTCTCGCGCAGCCTTTCACGTCCCATACATCCAGCGTCGAAGATATCCAATGGAGCCCGACAGAACCCACTGTCTTTGCGTCCTGTTCGGCTGACCATAGCATTCAAATATGGGACGTGCGGAGTAAAGGACGAAGAAGTGTCACTGCTATTGATCCTGCACATGACAGCGATGTGAATGTCATCAGTTGGAACAGGTGTACAAACTACTTGTTGATCAGTGGCGGCGATGAAGGTGCAATCAAAGTTTGGGATCTTCGGAATGTCAGCAAACCAGGGTGAGCACTTCGTTCTCCAAAGCAAGAGTTGCTCATTTTCCCTCAGTTCGCCCCGCCAAGTCTCCAGCCCAGTTGCCGCATTTGCGTGGCATAACGGCCCTATCACTTCGATCGAATGGCATCCAACCGAGGACTCTATATTTGCGGCATCTGGCGCCGATAATCAGGTTACGCTTTGGGACTTGGGAGTCGAACAAGATGACGAAGAAGTTGGTTCATCCATGAATGAAGCGCAGGAGGGTAGTCAGGAAGTGCCATCGCAGCTACTCTTCGTGCATCAGGGAGTGAGGGATGTGAAGGAAATTCACTGGCACCCTCAGATTCCTGGAACAGTGATCAGTACGGCATTGGATGGTTTTAACATCTTCAAAACAATCTCGGTGTAGGCGAATATGACCTTCGGGAAATGAAAAACGAGAAGTATCTAGCGGATGCCCTGAATAATGGACGGGGACCCAGTGGCGATGGAGAGGCGCATTTATCTCATTCTTGCACTGATATTATGATACTGCGTAGATGAGCGGGAAGGCACGAAGCAAAATCCATGTCTAATCGTCAATATAGGCCAACTCTGTTGTTCCCCTTTGGCGAGCGTATCTGCTGATAGTCAACTCGATGAAATTCTGCAAAGGTATCTCTACTCACTTTGGCGATATTCTTGTGCAGGATGTCCGTCATCACGGCGTAAACGTTTCTAATATCAACGAGGTTCTGGCGAGCGAAGAAAAGTTGCTTCTCGTCGTGTTCTGTTAAAGCAAGCTACGACCAAATAAACACTGACTCAGGGAGATGCATTCGAACACTCACCGTATAATCTTCGACATTGGGATATTTGATGAGCTTCGAGCATATCTTAGCTCGGGTCAAGTAGCTTTGTCGGACATTATCGCGAATGTTGTATGCACTCTCTTGGGAGCGGAGTAGCTCACTGAGGACCTCTAATACGGAAATTAAGGGCTTAGTTCATATTGCTCCCAGACACTCACCCTCTTGAATCTGGACGCCTATTGATCGTGAGGTCAAATAGTACAGCAAAAAGAAAATTACTGGAACACACCGAAATTATCGCCGCTAAAGCGAGATGCAACATTAGAAAACCAATCGATGTGGTGCCAGATGCAAACTCACTCTTCTATTCTGAGAAAGAGGATCAGTATGTTTACAGTACGCACTAGGTATGTTCAAACGCACTTTGGCATTGTTAAGTTAACCCATAGCTTGACCTTGTCCTGCGCCCATCTAAGTATATACGAAAAGGCAAGCTATCGAGCCGACTCACGCAACAATCAGATAGTTGTGCGCACTCCGCCTTGATAGTTTCTTGCAGTTTCAGGATGTGCTTGTTCGCATGGACGAGTTCAGGATACCTCGCATTTACGATCTCGTTCGTCAATAGTGTGATGCCATCTTCAACGCGTTTCCGCTTCGAGGAAGGGCCATTTGGGTCAGATGTAATAGGTGGTGGATATACCCTCGGATCCGTAAATGCAAGCGCTAGTGACATGTTGTATGGTGAATCTGGTGTATCGGCACCTTCGATGATGGCCGAAAGTTCACTGCGCTGTGTCGGTCGACATCAAAAAACTAGCATAGATGCTACGTACAGTGTCTACGCAGCAATCAGCCTGGGTCACTGATGCACGCAACGTGCTCACCTTTGCTGGGAAGATACGAAATATGATGTCTTCTGCCACGGAGGCGATACTCTTTCGGAAAGTCTGGGTTGGGGGTAAGTATATCAAAGGGCAAATGATTCATCAGTACTCGCCTCCAGCCGTTCAGTGGTCTCTTTGGCCATGGCCATGGTGGATGTAGAAGAAGAGACGCGGGCTGGCAAAGTCGTGGAATTACATCATCCGGATATTTGCGCTCTCGACTTGTCTACCACCAGCATGAGCAATCAAGTACGTCCGTCCTCCAGTCTCGACGGGACCATCGTTCTCACTTTCTTCAGGATGAGGCCGATGTCATCTCGACCTTGACAGGCTTCTCACTCAACAACGTCCTCCAAGGACTGTCTCTACCAGCGGGCAGTGGCCTTACCAGCAGTCTTGGGATCACCGGCTTGCCCGTATTGGACGCCTCACAAATATACAGTGATAAATGGGAAGAAGACGAGGAGGCTGTTGGTGCGGACCAGGGAGAGGACTACGAGGACGAAGTCGATAGGGAACTTGAGAAAGAGTCTTTTGTCGGTGACGTCGTCAAAGTTGAAGCCCAGTCCCCAGTCTCGATGCGTCTCAGGGAAAAGCGCGTAAAGATCGTGAAGCGGCTCATCGAGAGACCAAAAACAGTCTATGAGCGCTTCCCTGGCTTCGAGAAGGACAAGATTCTCAATTTCTCCGACTTGTTCAAAGGCTACACGGGAAAGAAGTCGAGAATAACAAAGCGGCCCCTCATAGGTCAGTGAGGCGTTTCCCTCGCTCGTGGTGACCTTTGTCAACTCTGTCCAGTCGAAAGCATATATCCGCGCAAGAGGGATATCCCTCGAGGCTTTCTCGAGGCCGTTGCAGGCGACACTCAGCGTCAGAATGAGAGCAAGCGCGTGGAGGAAGTTGTTTCCGCTGGGAGCATCGAGAATGACCTAGTGAAAGCCATCGAGGTAATGACGGCGTCGATGCACTCCTCAGGGTTACTCATACCTCCCAGGAACGCGAGAACTCAGCACTCCCCATAACACTCCCTTTGCATGACAGAAGCTTCGACCTTGTATTGTTATCGAATTGGGAAGAGGATATCGTATTCGCCCCTGGCAAGATCATTCGACCTCCGGTTCAAGAAACGGACAATTTAACTACTCCGGCCAATAAATCCCTTGAGTCGGGTGCTTGGACGCAGAGTATCATATGGGGTCCTGGGGCACCATTTCGTGACTTCACCCTGCTTGAGTTGAACGAGGAGGACCTCGCAGCAGAGGAGCGTCCAACAAGTATGTTTTGATTGGCTTGAGGGTAAGTTCGGTACTCAGTGCTTTCAGCAATGGAAACAGTCAGGCCGCGGAAAAGGTTGAGAGCGGAGAATGCACAATCTCGCGATAAATTTAACCTCTCAAATGACCACTTGTACGAGGTTGCCAAGGAAGGTGGTCGGCATCGTGTCCGTCAAACTTTCGGTCAATTGGTTGTGGAGCACGCGTACCCTGCGCAGAAACTTCAGTTACCATTCGTGAGTCTTTCTATGAGTAATTTTTGTAGCATATCACTAGACAGTACAATCCTCAGTACAAAACCCGACTTTCCAAACAAGAAGCGCGCTCCTTTCATCGACCAGCTTTGCAGTTCCCTACCAATATCGAAATTCGTTTTAGCAAAGTGCGGACTGCGAAGAAGAAAAAAGACAAAGCAGGCCGAAAGATCGGAAAAGGTGGCAATGTTGGTGAAGGACTCCACCGGACAAGCGATCTGACCCTTAAGGATACCAGTAACTTTGTTCTCTGGGAATATTCTGTGCGTTTCGTCCTGGCCGTTGTTTTGTATTGAATGCAGGCTCACTGCACAGCAGGAGGAGCACCCTCCCATCGTTCCAAACTTTGGTATGGGCAGCATACTCGTCAACTATTATCGCAAAAAGGACGAGAAAGATGATTACATGCCAAGGGTGCGTTTTGTAATCAGCTGTAAAAAGTTATATTGACAGTTGGTGTAACCTTTCCCAGCTTGACCTTGGTGTTCCGTTTGTGCTCGAGCCACAGGATGAATCACCCTTTATGAAGTTCGGTTATGTCTATCCTGGGCAAACCTTCCCTGCTCTTTACAATAACCTTTTGCGTGCACCGCTGTTCCGCCACAAGCCTTACTCTACTGACTTCCTTGCTGTCAGGTGCGGGGCGCACCGTTATTTCGTGTCTAACTGCACTCATGCATATTTAGGAGTACGACGAAAGGGGACACGAGATATTACCTGCGAGAGATCAAGAACCTTTTCGTGATTGGACAAACGTATCCTGTGACAGAGGTTCCAGGTCCCCACTCGCGAAAAATAACGAATACCATCAAGTACAGACTTCAGATCATCGCGTTCAAGCTCCTCAGGAAAAGTGCTGAAGAGCGCCTCAAGATCTCACGTCTCATGAAGTACTTTCCAGATCAGAACGAACTTCAGATGAGACAAAGACTCAAGGAGTTCATGGAGTATCACCGCCGAGGGCTTCATCAAGGCTTTTGGCGTCTCAAACCTACCGTCACCATCCCGAGCGATGTTGACATGCTCAAGATGGTCGGACCTGAGCAAATCGTCCTCACGGAGAGCATGCAAGTCGGGCAACGTCACCTGCAGGATTCAGGGTACACACAAACTGCAGAACAGGTGGATGATGATGAAGGTGAATCTAAGCTTTCAATAGAGCAACAACTTGCTCCATGGATCACAACCAAGAACTTTTTGTTCGCTACCCAAGCCAAGGCTATGCTTCGGTTGCATGGTGAAGGTGATCCCACTGGCAGAGGTGAAGCATTTAGCTTTATTCGTATATCCATGAAGGATATCTTTGTGAAAGCCGGAGAGGACTATGAGCAAAAGCTTGGTACGCGGACAATCTTCTGATGGCAATTCGTTGTTCACGCGACACAGCCGAGGCCGAAAATCGACCCAAATCTGCCCACAGATATAACGTTGCCGAACAACAACAGATCTACAAGTCTGAGATCGAGAGGATATGGAAGGCACAGTTCGACTCGCTGAGCCGCAAGGATGAGCCCCAACTGACGCCCGAGGAAGAAGCACCACCCCTTCCTGATATCAAAAAGCATGCGCAGAGGCAGGCGTCCGTGAGGAATGATACTCCTTTCACCCCTGCCATGTCACCCGCTCCGGGACGGGCTTCTCCGGCCTTTAGTCGAGGTTCGTCGTTAGAACGAGAACGAGAAATGAGTGTGGGTCCAGAGGCTAGTCGGAGGGTGTTGCGGATAAAACGTTTGGTAGATCGTGGATCCTTTTGGCGAGAGTCTCCACACTTATTCTCCTCCAGGTCGATGATGAGTGGCAAACAGAAATCATCCGCGATCCAGCTGTCATTCGTGCATATGTCCGCGCACGACTGATGATCGAGGAAGAGGCGACATTAGCCGATAACCTCGCGCCAACTGGTGATGCGGACACCGACAAGCGGTACAAGAAGCGGTACGCCTTATATATATCCTCTGAGGTGATCCTCGATCTAACGCCCCTGTTCGCTGCGCTGCACTGATCAGGTTGGAAGAACGTATCGCGAGGATGAAGAAGAACCAGGAACGACGCTTACACCGCAAGAATGCAAAGATCGTCAAGGAAGGAGGCACTCCAATGCAACTCAATCGGCCCCTGAAACCAGATACGACGGTAATGATCCCCCTTTCTTCCATCGCGTTGCGCGTTCACCCCTACCCTTGACAGCGGCGTTGTGGACATTGCGGACAAATGGGGCATATGAGTGCGTGACCCCTTCCCGCGTCGTCCCACATTTGAAGTCTAACGTGGTGCTGCAGAAACTAACCGAAAGTGCCCGCGCTGGGCAGAGTTCAACAGCGGCGCTCCGCCTGTTCCTACGACGCCGTCCGCGACGAGCCCGCCGCCCATAACCCCAAACGTATCGAGTTTCGGTGGGTTCAACAAACCCGCACAGAATGTCTCTTTTGGTTTTAATACGGCTGTTCCGTCTCCCCTTGCGACGAGTCCACCGGTGTTGGCGATGCAAGACATTGAAACTTGCACCACACCATCCGGCGCTGCTCCCAAGATCAAACTGACGCTGAAACGTACCTAGTCCATTCGTTTGCACTCTGCTCTGTCTACCAATACTGCACCTTTTGTATAATATCAATACGTAAAACGTGTTTCGAAATACGGGTACAACATCCATACGAAAGCGGTCTAGCCATCAAGCAGCGGCCATCTCGACGTCTACAGATCGACTGCGCGGAAACAACTCGGGAGATTCAGTGCCTAGTGATACGAAACGCTTCTTGTAGTCCTTGTTGATTATGACAAGCAAGTACCGAATGAGTTCGGCGTGCCGTCTCCTCTGCTCAAGTGAATCGTCCTTGTGTAGACGAGCCAGCTCAATCTTGTCTACCTTGCTGACAAGTTCATCGTTTTCTGTGATCGAGGGGAGACTAGGGAGGCTCTTGTGAGCCGGGAGAGGAGAGGACCCCGCTGAGCTGGGCGTGGTCCCGCGAGAGGTTTCAGGTGAGCGGGGGGCAGAGACGGGTGATGCGGAACGGTACATCTCTGTGATGGAAGGTAACCTGAACGGACCTGCGTCCGGCTTGAGCGAGGGCAGCCGTAGGTGTGAATCCTCGGGGAAGAGGAGCGGGTAGAGGGTGTTTGACGACGCAAGAGAGCCTTTTGCAGCACATGCCAATGAGCTGAGGTTCGCGGGTGGACCGTGGTAGGCATTGGCACGCAGCGTGGGCCTGGGGAATTCGGCTACAGTGTTAGGAGAAGTCTTGAGAGAGTTTATGACGGTATGGGCTGGCTTGCTGAGGTAGTCGGGAGCAGCCAACTGGACAGGAGGCGCAGGACCGCGAGGCATGCGAACATAGTCAAACTGTGACAGCGAGTCCGAGAAGGGGGAATGGTGTGGCGGCGTTGCATTGGAAGGTGTGGAACTGGAAGAGTGGGGCGAGGTGGGATCGAGGGGAGGAGTGGGATGGTGAGGAGAAGAGGACGGGTAGACGGATGGGGTGTAGGATGACGTATGGGCCGAGGGATAGTCGTGTGAGGCGGGTGGCGACACGCGGCGGTTGTGAGACGTCGATGTTTGATCGGTGGGATAAGCGCCAGCGGGCTGTGATGAGGTGGACAAAGCCGAATACGGTAAAGGGTACTGAGACTGCTGAGTAGACCTGGTGAGGGAGGCAGGGGGGGAGGGGTATGTGCTGGATGGATAATGGTGAGAGGGGTATGGGGGGTCATGCAAAAAGGACTGAGAAGAGGTGGGAAGACCGGGCATACCGGCAAGACCGAGCTGGTTGAGACTGTCGGGGTCAAAGTAGGCGGGAGAGAAGCGGTCGGGAGGGTGTGTATTAGGAGTACGATGGACGGAAGCGGTGACGTCGCGACCGAGGGTGATGAGGAACTCGTTCACGGCAGCGAGCTCCTCCGGAGTGCGCACGTCGAAGGAGACGGAGCGGGGATTAAAGTCGTACTGGGGGGAGACATTGTGGGTGTAGGCAATGTTATTGAGACGCTCTGCCATTTCTGTGGGGACGGATGAAGAGAGGAGCGGGTAGAGTGAGGGAGGGATACGCACGAGAGTCGTAGGCGGGCGCGACCTTGCGTTTCTTCACGTCGGCGAAAAAGTCGTCGATTGTATGGTCGTACGAGCGCTTGTTGCGGAGGGGAGGGATGGAGGGGGACCTGTGGGGATCCCAGCATGCCTGGTTGTGGAGAAAGAGGTCGCAGGCGGAGGAAGAGAGGTGGCGAGAGGGACGCGGATCGGGATCGGGAGAGCCTGTGTGGGGGGAACAAAGAGGTCCGTGTGAGAGAGAGGCCGTGATAGGTTTGTTACGGAGAGACTTGCTAGGTGCGCCCTTTTCGGGGGGAGGATCGCCGCGTACGCGAGAGACGTAGACGGGGTCGTTTACGGTGATGGCCTTGGAGTGCTTGTGCTGGGCGTGGTGCTCCTCTGTGTGTATCTTTTCGTGCTTTTTGAGGTCCTGGGGGCGCTTGAAGGATTTCTTGCAAATCTGGGGTGGGTGAGCGTGAGGGAGGGGGAGAATGGGGTGTGGATACCTCGCATATATGGGGCTTGAGGGGGGTGTGCACTGTGGAGAAGGTCAAGGATGGGGAGGGGAGGGGGGAGGAGGATACCTCTGAGATGGGAGGTGATGTGGTCGCGCTTGGCGCAGGAGGTGCCGCAGTCCTTCCACTTGCAGGTGAGGCAGAGGTTGTTTGTTGACTTTCTGCCGATGTGGTCGTTGCAGAGATGGACGTAGAGCTGCTCTGCGTCGGCGAAGGTCGCGTCGCAGGCGAGCCACTCGCAGCCGTGCGTCTCGCTCGCCATCGTGGGGGAGGAGGGACAGGACAGGCTCGCTCCAAATTCAAATACCCGCGAACGTGCCAAGACACGCCAAGCACGCCCGGAGATCGCCGCCCCTGCCAAGTCCGCCGTCCGTCCTGCTCCGATCCAACCCCTCCGATGCCCGCCAAGTCGCGCCAGAGACGGGAGCCGTCCGGGCTCTTCTCCCTCTTCCAGCCCGCCCAGGTCCAGCAGTTCAAAGAGGCATTCCAGCTCATCGACCACGACAAGGACGGCTGGGTCTCCCTCGCCGACCTCCGCCACGTCTTCGCCAGCCTCGGTCCGTCCCTCCCCGTCGCTCTCCATCCCGCTCACCCCCCCCCGCACCAGGCATAGCACCGTCGCAGCCCATGCTCGACGGCCTCCTCGCCGCACGCCCCGGCGCATCCCCGTCCCTCCCCGCCGACACCGGCATCAACTTCACCATGTTCCTCACCATGATGAGCGAGCGTCTCGTCCAGTTCGACCCAGAGACAGACCTCAGAGAGGCCTTCGAGTCTTTCGACGAGGCAGACACGGGCACGGTCAAGGTGGACGAGCTCAGAAAGTGGATGACCGACGTCGGCGAACGCATGGACCAACAAGAGGTGCCTCCCCACCCTTCCCCGTGCACCCCACTCACCGTCGTCCAGATCGACAAGTTCTTCAACAGCTCCTTCACAGATCGCCACGGAAACTTTAATTACCGCGAATGGATAAAGGTCCTTCGCGTCAACGACGATGCCGACGAAACAGAGACATCATGATACGCGTATCTCTGTACAACTCGCCAATACATACATGCTTCTTTTTTTACCCGCACTAAATCCACCGTCCCTCGAGCGGCTCAGCAGCCTCCTTGAGTGCTTTCAACCGTTCACTCCGCGCCGCTTCTCCCCAGACCAGCCATCCCCGTGCGCGCACATCGATAGTTCCGCCCCCTCATGCTCGAGCAGTTCAATGAAAAAATGAAGCCCATAGTCCCCCGATCTTCGCTCAAATACATGATCCAGCATCGCATCCGGACAGTCTCCCAGCTGGTAATCCCACACGCGGATTCTTGACCTGAACCACAAACGACGACGACTCCCTCCTGTGCAGGTCCCGGCGTGCTCGGGTGAGTGAGGCGATATGCCAAGTGTGTTGCGTTGCTCGACGGAACGACTTTGTGGTTCACGATCGCCGACCAGCCAAGCAGACCGGTCCTACATGTCACACGCCTTTGCTGTCGTCAGATCTCCGCCTGATGTACCTCACCTCGTGTCTGGGTTTCGTACGTATCCGCGCTCGAGACTGCAGATCGTCGCCGGCCCAAAAGACCTCGTGACCGCCCTCGGCTTCAGACAAGCGCCTTCCACGCTGAATTCAGGGGGACGAGGTTCTTGACGGCGTCGTGCTGTACCTTGGGACATGGCTGGACGGAATGATGTCGCGCGTGACTTTCCATATGTGATCACCTGACCTGACAATCGTTATCGACTACTGGCACGTCCTTGCCCCGCAGCGTCGCATGTCCGCGCTCAAGCTCGCCGTCTCCGCCCTCAACCGCGACAAACCACACGTGAGTCCGCACACCCGCCCCCGCCTGATCCCCCTCAACGTCGTTCCCAGTCGTCCATCACGGACTGGGTAGAGATCCTCTCCTCACCCACCTACGCCGACGAGGCCTACGACGGGTACGTCCCCACCCACCCTTGAGACCGACGACCCACCTCCCAGTAGCATACCAGAGCTAGCAACATCGATCAGCCTCCAGTCCACCGGGTACTTTCCTGTCACACCCCGTCTGCACACGGCTGATTGCACCGACGCACAGACCCTCAGAAGCCTCTAGGGCCATCAGAAAGAAGATCAAGCATGGCGACAACCATCAAAAGTACCGTGCACTCGTGGTATGTCACCCCCACCACCGTCCCCGACCGCCCCCTAACGCCAACTAGATCCTCAAAGCACTCATGGAAAACGGCGATCACAAGTTCCAGAGTACGACACCTCCACCTCACGCGGATGCCAACTCACCCTTTGACGCGTAGCGGCCTGCATGGACGACCAGCTCATCGACGCCTTGAAGCACCTCGCCTACGACCCTGCTGCAGACACCAAAGTCAAGAGGAAATTGCTCTCCATCCTCGCAGCGTGGAGCACTCAGTTCAAGAACGATCCTTCCTTGTCCGCCATCGCCGGTCTATACAAGCAATCCCGCCGATCGCACGTGCGTTCAGAAAGTGCAGACGCCCGGTCCCCCTCCGCCACCCCCAGCGACAAGGACGCCGCAAAGAAACGTGCGAAACAAGAAAAGGAGGAGGCAAAGGAACGAGCTCGCAAGGCAGAGGAGGCGCGGCAACACAAGAATCGTCCAAGGAGAGCTCCTTTCAACTTTGAGGCGGTCAGCATCACCTCATCGCATTGTTCGACCCACCTCTAACGTCTTGTTCAGGAAAAACCCCAAATACTAGCATCGATTGCCAACGCCAGTCAGGCATCGAGCAACCTGGTCAACGCGATCACGTTGGTCAATCGTGACAAGGAGAGCATCGCGACGAACGCCCGCGTTCAAGAGTGTCTGGAGAACGCCAAGGCAGCCCGCAAAACTGTCGTCCGATACATACAGGTAACGTCCTTCCGCGAGAACCATTTGTCGTCGTTCGACCCGCTGTAGCTCGTAGAAAACGAGGAGGTGATTGGCACCCTAATCGAGACGAACGAGCGAGTCATCGCCGCACTGCAAATGTATGATGACGTGAGTCGCGCCAGCACTCACATGCGTGCAATCCCATAACCTTGTCTTGGAACAGCTCTCAGCTCCTGAACATACCCAGGAACCTACAAGCGATGTACAGGCGGCCATGAATGGCATGTCCATCGGTTCATCGGAACGCACACCGTCCCCGGATCGACAAGACACTCGTGGTGACATTAGGAACACATCACCGTATGTTCATCCCGACCTACAAGATCTCTCTTTTGGCGGACTAGGCGATGAGCACGCCTCGTTGCCCCCACCCATACGGCCTTCGCTTAATTCATCGACCGACGTCGAGTGGGACCAGCACAGAGGAAGTCTCTCCGATTTCAGCGACTACGAGAGCGAGGAGGAACATAAACCGGCTCCAACTCACCTGGCGGGATCGAGTTCAGGGGGTCAACCGGGAGCGAGAGTAGCGCATGTTGAGGATCCTTTTGCTGACCCGTTCGCTGATTGACGTCTTCCTATGCTAGCACCATACAGCTGCATTATCTTTGGTATCTTGACGAGAAATGGATTATACATTAGTTTACGCTTACAACCAAACCCTTTTCGCGAAAACATAGCTTCCCGATGGGTTCTTAACAATACAACCGAGAGCGCGAGTCAACCACTCTCGATGCTGCTCTCCATCTCGCTGTTCGCATGATCCGCGGAGCTCGATGTGACACCCATCGTTGTTTGCGAGTGCGAATCATGAGGCTGAGATGTCTGTCCCTGCTGTTGTTGGGGAGGCGGCATGATGCCATGCACAGAGCCCAAAGCACCCAGACCGGGCCCACCCATCATGCCCATAGGGCTCTCTAGGTACAACCGTATCAAAACACTCTCCAGAGCGACGACGCTCGGTGTTGGGTACTCATATGCACGGGCATGTTCACGGATAGCGTTGAACAGCACCGACATGCGTTCCCACTGTTCGTTCTGGGCCGACGGCGTAGGGACCATTTGCGGATAGGGCGTGCCGACGCCTGGCTGACCGGGGTAGTGTGGAAACGGGTGAGGCAAGTGGGTCAGTGGTGCGGTCGAGGAAAACGGTGTCACGTGAGGTTGTGGTGGTGTCTGTGCGGCGACGGCAGCACCGCTCGACGTGGATGCTTCCGTCGATGCAGGGACGACGGTCTGTGCGTTGCGTTTCGACTTTGCCTTTTCCGCTTCCACGGCAGCTCGCCTCCCTCGGCGGGTAAAGGGAAGATTGGGGAGCCCGATGGGATGTGAATGCTCCGCCACATCTGTGGTACAGACAAGGGTGGTTTGCTCTGGAAGAGCCGAACAGAGACGCGACGCGACGTACAGCAGACGCGAACTTCCTCGGTGTCAAAGTAGGTCTTGTAGCTGATCGACGCCTGACATCCCTGTCCCTCGAGCTTCCGATGCGTCACACGTTCAGTAACAGACGTCGTGTCGCGCGCGTCGGTGCAAAGGCTCACTTTTCTGCTGGGCACCTTTCGGACGCGCTCCGGGTGCTTCTTGACGTACTTTTTGCGGCCGCTGCGCGAGTGGCGGGCACAGACGAGCTTTGTGTGATCTTTGAAACGGGGAGGGGCTGCTTTGCTGCCGTGGGTGTCGCCCTTTACGAACTCGACCATCTGTGTTTCCTCTTCGCGGGCTCGCCACTCCTGGAAGGCAGCGAGGTCGGGGAAGACGAGGGTGTAACCGTCGTCGGTGTCGCCCGAGCCATAGGGAGGACGAGTTGAGGAGGGTTTGGTGGAGGTAGGGGTGTAAGGCTGGTGTTGGTTCTGCTGCAAATGTGGAGGCAAAGGCTGGGACATGGCCAGTTGGCCGAGCCTGAAATGCTGGAAACTCATCCTTTTTGTCAGGGAATTCGATCAAAATTGGTTCGTGCAAAATAAAACGCAAAAAACTGGTCACACAAAAACCTGTCACGGTCACACGGAGATGACCTCCTCCCTCAGAAACTCGCTCCACAGGCGCAACCACAGGGAGCGCTCGCAGCCCGCTCACCGCAAAAAGTATGGCATCCTCGAAAAGCACAAGGACTACGTCCTCCGTGCACGCGACTACCACGCCAAGCAGGACCGCATCCAGCGGCTCAGGCAAAAGGCCGCAAACAGGAACAAGGATGAGTTCTACTTTGCCATGAAAAACGAGAGGACCGTCGAGGGCGTCCATGTAAAGGAAAGGGGGAACACAGCTATGCCCATGGACATGGTCAAGCTGCTCAAGTCCCAGGATGAAGGGTACATACGCACCGTCAAGGCAGCAGGACTCAAGGTCTGTTCGTCCATGCCTAACCGTGCTCAGACATTCATCTTTCCCAGAAAATCGACAAGATCAAGCGGCAGCTCACCGACCTGGCAAATCTTGTCTCGTCTGGCCGCACAGCCGAGGACTCGGAAGACGATGAACCCCTCTCGGATGCTGAACTAGAGACACTGCGTGCAGCAGGCGTGATCCCCCCTCTTGACACGCGAAATCGATCGAAAACCCGTGCGCATCCAAAGCACATCGTTTTTGTGGAAGACGCTGCAGAAGGTGCGCCAGCTCTTCGTCTGCCATCCCGGGTACTGACCGTTAGCTCAAGCTCAACAACACCTCGCGCAAAGTACTGTTGTTGACATGGGCGCAAGTAATGCTGCTTCGACAAGGTCATTCCCCAAATCTGATCTCGGCTGGAAAATCCAAGATTCCGTGAAATCAAGGCGGCGGCGAAAGAAGCACTCAGTTGATGATGGCATGGACAAGGATGACGATCCGGAAGAAGAACATGACCCGATAAATGTTGTACGTGACTACGTTCGAGTCTCTTATTCGCTCGTCCTTCCCCTTTGAACGCATAGAAACACCGCAAGCGCCTCCTTAAAGAACTTGCCGCAAGACTCGTTCGGGATACCCAACTATCATATGCACTTCGTGAACTAGAAATGCAACGTTTACTGATCGGTAAAGGTGGGCGAAAGAAGGTTCGAGGGGCTGAGCTTGTCAAAGAAGAGGACAGAGATAGTGCCGACGAAGACGACAGCCCACATAAACAAAATTCCAATCCGTCCGTTTACAAACCACGGGTGTATAAATGGAGGGTAGAAAGAAAACGGTAGTATAGCATTGTCCTTAGAGTCCTCTGAATGAGATGATAGGATCCTGAGCTGAAGATAATAACCTGATATGTCCGGATAAATGTCCACGGTAAATCTATGAAGACGACTACAGCAGATAAAGAGCACCGAAGGCGAAGCTTGTCACCAGCACCGATATTGCGGTCCAGTGAGAGGTTGTAGGCAGTGCATTGTTCGAAGACGATCCAGATCCCGTTGTCGATGAGCCAGTTTGCGCAATGGGAGTTGCAATGGGGGTCGTAGTTGAGTATGTGACACCGTTGGCAGTGGCAGCTACCTGGAACACAGAACCGCCACCGTATTCGTAAAACTAAGTTCCAGTCGCAAGTGAGCGTTGAACCAGGGCAGTGACATGCATCATAGGCTTACATCGACCAGCATAAAGTTGGGGTTCCGGCCGTATTCGCTGACGCAGAGGCTGACCTGCTGGCCAAGGGAGTTCTCCCCGGAGGCGGCGTTGGTTTGGTTAGCCTGGCTGACGTCGGGCGCAGGTTGTCCGAGCACCAGTGTGTCGAGGAAGTGGTTGATGAGGTACATCTGCGTCGATGAATCGCCATGTGTACGATTAACGCTACAGTCAAAGGTGGTCGTAACGTCATAAGGTGACTCCCAGATGTTGGTGAACTCTGAAAGAACACTATCGGAACAGATGGCAAGATGGGTAGGTGTCGGGCACGCACCATCAATTATATACGGAACACTGTTAAAGTCCGCTGATGCATCCATGAAGGTAATAAGACGCTTCCCGGAGTCGATGAGGCTTCCCAATGTGGGCCACTTGGTGGCAGGCATCGAAGCCGAAGGGGGTGCATATGAGATGGTATCCAGTCCAGCAGCTTTAAATACGGCATCATATGCAGTGGGTGGGAAATCGTCAGAGTTGACGATCAAAAGGGAAAGAACTGAAACGGTATCAACGCGGAGACGACGCGAACTTAGAGGTGCTTCTCACCTTCGTTGGGATTAGCATCCAGCCATGATTTGACTTTACGCTCGTGTAAATGGACGAATAATCCGGTTTCACTGTCACCACCCACCTGTTGCAAGATAAGTAGAAAGAGGCCCTCCGTTGTAAAGAGACTAGATGGAGAATGAGAGATGCCGACAACGGATAGGGGATGCACCGACGCAAGAAGTGTGGCAAAGCTGTATAACGCCGCTCAGATTGTGCGTCTGCATCTGTAACATGCGAACTCCATCGTTCAACTGCTGAGTAACTAGTTCAGAGTATGTTGGTGAACTGCCGCTGTCCACGATCTACGACGCACTATTGTAGTCTTGATTCGCAGCCACTGTCATGCGGTACTCGGCTCTCAGCCTCGAGGAGCCACTTGAACGGAGGAACGCTTACGATTGTTGACCCCGACGGCGTAGGAATCATGAGCGCCGACGAAGGTAACATTTCCGAAAGAGCGGTTGCAAAGATCTGAAAAGCCGTTGCAAGTAGTTGCGCGGCGGGACGGTGACGCCGCGAGGCAGGACTGTGCGAAAAGCAGAAGAGAAGCAAGCAGAGCGGTCCACGCTAAGAAGGGAAGGTTTGGAGATGGCATTGCAATGTAGGGACCGTAGGTGGATGGTCACCGCTGCGGTAGTGAGGCACACCGCACTTTGCCTGATTGAGAAGTAAGAGTGTGGCCTGGAAGACAGCTTCAGGCCAGACACTTAGCCGCGTCATGAGGGAGAGCAATAGTTTCTGCAAGCAATAGACTGTCTTTACAGGGAGCGATCTACATCCTCAAACACGAATGAAACCAGGGGTCAGGAACACGCAAGGGTTAAAGTCTAAACAATGGGCCAACAAGAGTACGGAGTTCCAGGAGGGAAATGGTGATGCAGCTAGGCGACGAGCTGGTCCGGCGTTGCCGTGGGGTGATACATGTACGCTAGTATACTGTGACTACTTTACAGGTCGGAGGCCGTGATAAATTGGGCGCGTCTATTCTCCTGTGCCAAAAAACGTGTATAGTGTACACGAGACCATGTGAAACCAAAACAGAGACTAAACAAACAAGATGCAAGCAAGATGCGGGATGACGTGCTAAGACAAGGACTCGGTGATGCTGAAATGGACGTGGTCTCCCTCTCCGAGGGTGAGTCTGACGGGTAGCCTCGGGTCGATGCGAACCGGTGCGCTCGATCCAACGAAAAAGTCACCGCGGGTGAAGTTTCTGGTGATGGCGGCGGCTTCTTCCTCGGTAAGGTTGCGGGGCCGCTTACTCGGGCGAAAGGTAGAAGATGATGCGCCAGTGAATGTACCATTGTAATCGTAGTATTGATGTTGAGTCAACGTCGGAGCACCATGGACATAGCCTATGGGAGCTTGGGCAAACGTAGAGACACCGGGCGCTGAGAGGTGTCAGCGGACTAATGAGAATGATACTGGATGGGGAGACATACTCTGATGAGACTGATTGGTATGATCTGTGTCGGGGTCGGGGTAGGCACAGGATGAGCCGATACCCCTCTTGAGGCAGCTCTAGGAGGAGATGAAGAGGGACGCTGCTGCGGCAGGCGGCAGACCCACCTGGCATGGGAGAACCTCACTGCACCTTGTCTTGCCTGCATGACAGGCGGTACAGGCGCGCCTGACGGAGGGCGCTTTTGCTGGGAATACGTTATCTGAGCGACATACAATGTAGCTACGGGTAAACTGACCTTTACGGGTCGCTCCTTCGGGGCCCGTGGCGTTGTTATTTTGTTGTTGCTGGACCTCGGCGGCGTGTTGTTGGAGCTGGTGGAGTTGCTGTGCATCGATGGCCGACGCCGCGTCCTGGGCCGGTGTGGATGCCTCACTGAGAGCCGACATGGGGGTTGCGGAGCGGGGCGGGTCCGACGCTGCTCGGGCGACTGGGTATATATATAGTCACACATCGGAGCAATGCACTATTTATTTGGCCGTGTTTGGCCGTATATCTCGGCATATCGCCGCCGGACTCGCCGAACCTCGACCACCGGCTACTAGTATTGCTCTCCCGCTGACCATGTCTTCGCCGCCGCCTCAGCCCCCCGTGCCCTTTGCCGATTTCGAGTACGCGTTCGACCCTGCACTCTCCAGCCTGTTCCCCCCCTCGTCCGCGCCGCTGCCACCATCCGCAGACCTCTTCTCCCCGTCAGAGACCACCGACCTCCTCGGCTTCCTGGACAACTTTAACTGGGACTTTGAGTCAGATCCCGCATTGAATCCCCCACATCTCCCCTCCACATCGCCGCCCCTCGCCCCCAACGTCCTTCTCCCGCTCGTCCACGCATCTCCGTCACCCAGCTTACCCGCCAAACCAGACCCCTCTCTCGGCCACGATACCGATCTGTTTCTGCCACCCCCGGAAAGCGATTCTAGGACACGGTCTGCACGGCGCAAGAGTATATCAGAGCCACGCCAGTCGACCCGAGCAAAGCCCCTCTTATCCACGCCTCAGAAGCGGCTTAATCACATCATGTCGGAGCAGAAGCGCCGCAACGCCATCCGCGACGGATATGCACAGTTAATTGCGCTCATCGCACCTGCTGGCGCACAGTCGATCGACCTGCCGACCAGGGGTCGCCCAAGGGGAAGTGGAACGAGGAACAACGGACAGACCAAGGGCAAAAGCGGCGTGTTGTTCCGCGCGGTCGAGTATTGCAAGTGGCTGGAGGAAGGAAGGGACGCCCTCAGAGCAGAGGTCCTTAGATTGGAGGCGGCAGTCGTCGCGTTGGGCGCGAGGTCGGTTTCACGTAACTCTTGTCGTCTGATCAATCTCAGCCTCTTGCCCAGGTCGACTTGATCCTATGCTTTCGACTAGGAAAAGTACTCACCCCGTAAAATAATGCTTTCTTCGCCCCGTGTGTAATATATACCTTTTCTCCGTCGTCTGTCCTTCCTTCGTGCTGCGCGTCGAAGGTCCGTCTTTCTGAACAGCTTTCACTGGCGTACTTCAGTTTGCTGTCGAGGCATCCTACACGTAGCTATACACACCCTCGACGGCACCAACGCAGTATTCACAGTGCAGCGGTCTCTCCTAATCCCGTCGTGGTCCAGACCCTGATCCTTTGAAGGCGTCGCATACACTTTCAGATCAGACACCGACAAGGAGGTCCATTTATCCCTCGACCATGTCCTCTCCTCTGATTCGCGCGCACGAGACGAAATCACAGGCGTACTCGCCCACGAAGTCCTACACTGCTACCAATACAACACCAACGTGGCAGGTACGGCCGCGTCCTGATCGTCAGGCTGTCCAGATTGGGTTCCTCCTCGTCTGCAACCATGGCAGATTTCGTGAGGTCGAATGTACGGTATGCCACGACGGCGCATTTCCTCGACTGGATCGAGAAGCGTTGCGGCAAGGGCACCATCCGGGAGCTCAATGCGTACATGAAGGACGAAACATACGATGCGCAGATATCTGCAACCGTCACTGGTAGCCCCGTCGATACACTATGGGATTTATACTGCGCGTATCTGGAGCGGCAATGATTACTGCAGGAGGGGAGATATATACCCGCGCTACGGTACGATGTACCTGGTAGTGATATTGCCAGATGGTACACGATGAGATCGAAAATAACAGAGAGCAAAACGTAAAGATGAAATATGTAGCGAAAAAAGTCATTCACCGGAACGCACTATCCCCAATCTTCCCCAAGCTCCCGAGCCAAAAAGTCATCGTCATCGTCGTCCTCGTCCTCGTCCTCTTCCGCTGGGCTAGGAAGACTTGCAGCGAGTTCCATTGACACACTTCGACTTCGACTCCTCGACCGCCGTGAGGATACGATTTCGTCAGCGGTAAATGCTTCCTTTAGCTTCGATGTCCCTGTTCGATCAGAGGCGAGTTTCTTGCGTTTAGATAGTGGGGAGCGTAGAATATCTTGCTGTAGGTCGGTGTTTCCGTTCTCTGATGGTGTAAGACTTCTTAGGCGTTTCCGCTTCGGCCGAGGTGAAGAATTCGGGCTAGATCGACATGACCATGATTGAGCTTAAAGGTGTTGTCCGTATGAACAGACGCACCTAGCCTGGCTGCGCGTCTCATCAGTCATGCCGTCATCTTCTGATGCCATAGCACTCCTCACGCTGCGCTCACTTTTGGCATCTTCGTCATCACTTTCATTCATAGCCGCCTCGACCTCATTGTTTATGTCGTTCCAGTCGATGTCTGTGAGTTCGAAAGCTGTGTTACCCGGACGCGTAGGTTCTATATCCCAATCGTCGGCATCCGGTTCGGGATCCGAGGAAATCGCATGTGGGTCGACATTAGGACTCAAACTTGGTGCATGTCGAGTGGGATCTTCAAGAAGGTATGGCGTCTCGTCTTGTCGTCGCCACAAAGCTATCGAATCTGTGAACCAAGCCAGCCAAACTATTTTGATTCCACCCCGTTTTCGTGCCATATCGACCTTGACGGTTCCTTGCTAATGTTAACAGTCAGAAGAAACAAGATACAGGTTGGTCAGAAAATCCGACCTTTGCAGCGACTAGGTGCGTGGTAAAGCTGTTCAATTCAGTGTAACATCGAGCACCGAACATATGTGCCACCTTCCATATCTCGGTAGTTTCAGGTTTCGTGTCGAGAGGTATAACACTAGAGAAGACGATATGGATCCCATCAAGAGTTTTACAGCGCATCTCTGGAATGATGCGCTATCGAGAAAATTGAATGGGAATTAGAGACCGTATATCTACACACTCACTGTCACATCGTAAGATAATTGTGTTCGTTCATTGGTCGATCTGCGCCTCTTGCTCCTTTCTTCAGAGGAACGTCGATCATAAGCATCGAAAAATTGCTGATGGACATCTTCCAACAACTTCCGAAGATCACTTTCATGCATCTACGGCAAACATTTTTAACAACTTACTGTGCCAACTCTCTGCAGTTCTACGTCGTCGTTTTTCAGGAGGGCCTTTCTCGGATGTTCCGCTTTGATGTTGCCCGTTGATGCAACAGTTTTCTCGGCGTCTGTGGACGTGTCATTATAGGAGCAGCCCTGAGGAGATCGCTATACCTTGTAGCTCTTCCTGCTTCTTTGCCAAGGGTCGTTCTTCGACTTGAGCCTCGAGTGCTAACGAATTCTGCGTTAGCAAAGCCTTGGACTCAACTTCGGCAGGTTCGAGTTCTTCAGGTTGACCAAGCGGAGATGGTGAAGGGGGTAGTACCTCTGACGCGCTTGACGCTGGGGGAGTAGCCGGTTTACCTGATATATTGTGAACAAAAGGGCTGGCGGTAACGCCTTACAGGGAAACTAACCAAGCGTCGGGGTGTGCACTGTAGGTGCCAGTGGTTCCACTTTCGGAAGAAACGCAGAATTAATATCACCGATGCCTACGAAGAAATCGTCTTTCAAACACTTCAGCTTACGCTTCCCGGAGATATGTGGTGATACTCACAAGGAATAACTTTGATCAAGTTTGGACTCCACTCCCAGACGTCCGCCCGATCGTCGATGATGACGACCATAGATGTATCACACGGAAAAAGTCTTTGGAGACTTTTTTGCGTGAGGCCTGAAAGCATAAGCGAACGTGAGGCAGATGCGAAAAAGCTCACTCACTCCCGCTTTCATCTCTACTCAAGATACGACCACCAAATGTTTTCTGAGTAGGATCAATGGTAGCACAGACCTCTTCCGCATAAGCACGAGTACCCATGGTGTATACGTGCATCTCGTATTTCGTGGACAGAATACGGAGGAAGTCCTGCAAGCCAGGCCTGTGCAGACGAACGAGTAGGCGCTCGAGGGAATCTCGTATGTAGATTGACGACGCACCGAGGTTTGATATAATACATACAGCCCTCGCATTCAATGACTTTTTGCTTCTCCTTGATTTTGGATGTTCCACGCGATGAAGGTAGGCCGAATGATTCCGGACTGAGTCGAAACTTGCGAACATCCTTGAGGGCATCCCAGTTGGGATTGCATATGTCTGCTTCGGAAGTCTCTCCATCTGAAGAGTCGGAACCGTGCTGTTTGGGCGTTTCAGACGTCTTTTTTGTTTGCCTGGCCTCCCAAGTCTCCCCATCCGCAATCCATTCGCCAACGGTAGGGTCCACGGTTGCATGAACGATGGTCTGGTCAAGGTCAACGATCAAGGATAGTTTCCTGGACTTGAGGAGGTGTTCTGCAGTCTCCTTTTCTATTCTCTGCGCTTCCTCCATTGACACGGTTGGACCGAAGGCAGAGTGCGTCATTTGGATAGATGCACGCGATGCATCGGAGAAGCCGGTGTAGTCGTAGCTGGAAACGATGGTGAACCTAGGGGGGACGTGGAAGACGAGGACGAAACCCACGCAGTCATGTCCTTCCCGCAGATGCCACATAATCCGCCGACTTGGACGCCATGTTTGCAAGGCTCGAGGATTGTGACGACCGACTTTTTCTTTGACCTCTGGAGAGATATGTCGTCGCCTACGCGCACGCTCCAGGCGTCGACCGTGCCCTCGATGGGGGAGTCCCATGTCCCGAAGCGGATTTCGGGGCGTTCAGCGGGCGTGGAGGGTTGATATGTGAAGGAATAGCTGAGCAAACGGGTGCCGCGGTGAACGGGCGCGGCCTGCTTGACATCGAGGGAGGCGACCTTTATAGGATAAGGGAGAGACGGGGGCAAGTGTAGTTCTGTCGGACTGGACATGCAAGATGGAGGAGTTCACCGCGGTGTGGCTGTGCCATGTCTGCCCCGTTGCTCTTCTCCACCTTTGAGGTGACCAGCCAGGCTTTTTACCGCACCGCGCTCGCCTATGCCATCGTCAACCTCAAGCCAATCGTGCCAGGCCGTGAGTATCGCCCTTTCGTCCGTCTGTCTACCGCCCAACGACACCCAGACGTCCTCGTCATACCCGCCCGCGTCGTACCGAGGCTGGCCGACCTCTCAACACCCGAGCTCGCGTCCCTCATCACCTCCGTCCAGCGCGTCGGTCGCGTGATCGAAAAGGCATACCGTGCAGACTCGCTCACCGTCGCATGTCAGGTAGCCTATCGCTTTTCATCTCCGCTCTTTCATACCGATCCACCCGCATAGGATGGTAAGGCTGCAGGGCAGTCCGTGCCCCACGTCCACTTCCACATTCTTCCCCGCAAATTCAAGGGCGACTACTTCTCGGGCAGGATGGACGATATATACCCTACGCTCGAATGGTCAGAAGCTGCTCTTCCCCAGCATCTCATGGATGCAAAGCGCGTCGATGATCAGTTCCAACCACTCAAGGTCGACGCCGACGACAACCGACCGTCTCGATCCCTTGCAGAGATGGAGAAGGAAGCTGATTGGCTCCGAACCTTTTTCGTCGACGCCCACCACGAATCATGATTCTACAAGCCAACTCTATCCACAGTTTCGTTTCTGTAGTTGGTATACATTTCTCATTTCTAGATGTCGTCCCGCAACACACAACTTGCTACTGTATGGCCGCATCCATCCACACGCGGAGCAGAGTTGGCAACTTCGCCCACAGGACACAGCACCGGTACTGGTCATGACGTCTCGCCCGTAGAACGCGCCTTCTCTGTCGACGTCTTCCAAACCCTCCTCTATTCCGTGGTCGCTAGCAATCCGCATCATCCCCATACCATCTCACCACGATTGGTACAGTCTGCCACAGATGGCAGTGAGCCGAGCGACACCCTCGTCCCAGCCTTTCTCGAACTGAGCTCGAATAGCGTCATGTTTTTCCTTGTACAACGTACTCGTGGTTGTGCTCAGGGAACAGAGAGTCGTGGTTGATGGCACTATACGAACTTATAGGACCGCTGTGTTCGTCCGAATGACAGGCGCAGTAGTTCGTGCTGCCGGACCTCGGAATGATATCGTTGCAGTAGCCAGTCCACGGCGACCCGGGCGAGCGTGTCTAGCTGCAGCAACCTGTTCCTCGGGTACGATAGCAAGTTCTAGGTCCGGGCTGATGCGAACCGCCCGAACCTCTAGCCAATTCTTGAGCTTCTTCTCCCGAACTCTGGCTGCTTTGACAGTTGCCAGGGCACAAGTCTTTCCAACGTTTGCCCATTCGCATTCCTGGGGGTCACCTCCTGAGATGTTACACCCATCTACTCTCAAATGCGCCAGTTGCTGAAACCGTGCCACCACGTCAGTCAATCGAACGTTGCAAATCCAAGACGCGGATTTCGGATACTGAGCGAGGTGAGCTGTAAATAAAAAGAGCAACCTGTCTGGGCAGAATGAGTCGCAGCCACAAATTCGTCAGAGAATGGAGACATGGCGAACAAGCCAATGCATCGACGGAGTCGAGGCGGAAGAACACCAAAGGTTGTGCGAAATGGTGCCTGTGCGCTATTCCGGTGGGTCTTGTACGATTGATAGAGTGGGAAGGTTGGCTGTCAGCCATCGACTGAAAGGGCCACCGGGGCAATGTCGAAATATGCCTACCAAGTCAGCGACGAGGATACTTGTACTGACCCTTGTCACCTTGAGAGACTGATAATATGTTGCTCTGTGCACGCCAAAGAGTCGGTCGGCAGCAAATCTTGGTCACAACAAACCCCATGGCTCACTACGGTCTGAAACGCAACGAGATATAACTTCTCAAAGTCTGCCTTGGCTTCTCCAGCATCTCCTTCATGTGTTCCGGGGCAAAGTTTGGCCCAACGAACAGTATAATAGTGGACGGGTGCGAGAAGAGAGCCACTAGGTTGACTACCACTCGACAAGCCGAACTTGAAAACTCCTAGATTCCGATAGCAAGTATATACTTGGATGCGCAGGATGGACGTACAACTTGGTCAGACAAGCGGCCCTACGATGCTTGCCTTCAGGGATAACTCATTTCCCTCTTCACCCAGGACCAGCAAATCCACTCCCTTCTCTACTACTTCCCTCGTCTTCTCTCTTCCAGACCAGGAGCTAACGCGTGGAGTCCATGCCACCATGTGCGCACCGATATGACTGACGGCAGTTCTCGCAAGCCCAATGTCCTTTCCCCTTCGTTCCATATAAGCACCCAAAAACGACCTGATTATAGTCCGCGCCGACTCTTCTCGCGCAGGATAGAACTCGGACAGTGTGTGTATTTCCGCACAAAATTGACCGAGATCTAGTCCAGGCAGGCCGGTCTTGCCAAGTTCCCAGTCCAGGACGTACAGTTTCTCCACACCCTCTATGTTCCCGTCCGGACCGCGTCTGAGCGACACCAGCAGATTGCCCGGCCAAAGATCGCCATGCGTCATGGGGTCGGAGGCAGAAGCCGCGTAGATGGCCTGCTGCCTCTTTTCCACCACCTTTGATACCGTCGTCATTTTGGCTTCCGGGATTCCCAGTAATGGATCCGAGAGTGCAGGGATGTTGTCCCTCCCATCCAAAGTGGACTCGAGTCGCCCATAAGTCACAAGGGCCGAGACGTACTTGCCAACCTGACTGTCTGCAAACACGGTCAGGTCAACGTCGGAGTTCTGGTTCCAAGTGTGGACGCCGCTGATGAACTCGCCAAGGGCAGTGCCGATCTGTTCTGAGATGATTTGCGGTAAACCCTCTTCGATGAGTTGTTCTTTCAGAGTCCGGGTCTCCTCTCCTGCGTCATCCATGATTAAGACATGTCTTTCCTCGTCAAATAAATGGACGGTGGGAACTGTGACAAACGTGGAGACGTTGTCCGTCGACCGCTGACCTGCAAGACGGAGTGCTTGGGCTTCGATGAGCTGGCTCTCATGGTTAGTACACCAGGATAACAAGGTGAGTTGGCGATACCTGGCGTTCTTGGGCAATCGGAAAACTGCCGGCCGATGAAGCAGCGTATGGAGGAGCGTATTTCAGGACAAGCGTCCGGCAGCCCGCGAACGCTCTACGGAGGTGTATCCTGTACGTGAAATTACCCATCCCCCCAGAAAGTTTCTCAACTCTGTGAGCCGCGAATGGAGGGTTATCCTGCAGGTAATCCCGGACGCCTGGTACCGTCGCCAAATTGTCGGTGATACTTGACATCTTTTCAAGGATTGTAAGGAAGGTAAAAGATGTTTCCTCTTACTCGGAGATCTTAGAATTTGTACATGAGCCGCCGAAACTGAGTCACTCGCTGATCAAATGAAATCAGTACTAGTGACTTGCTCGCGGCGACGGTACCGAGAGCGTCACCGAAAGTGACTCTAGAATTTCGCAGCGTAGTCGGGTCCGGAAGGTCTGCCGGAACAAGTCAGACCATTTTGTCAGTGACAAGGAGAGAATCGCCGTAGATTTTCCCTTCATATGTATGTCCGCACCAAACAGATGACTTCCTCAAAAGAGGAGAAAATACATTGTTCGACGCAACAGCTTACAACAATTCCTAAGCCGTAGTAACACCTCCCATCCGGTATCCGGGCACGAATTACAGCCTGTCATAGTAGTAATCAAGGGGTGGAATGTCGGGCTATGAACCGAATCCGGTGAGTAACTGCCATAGGAATGATCCAAGGATGGTGCCTACCTTGAGACCCTTGCGGGTACGGATGCTCTTGACGAGTTCTTCGATCTTGCTGCCCTTGTCGAGAGGACCTAAGAATGGCGCGCACTTAGCGTCTAGCATCACGAGTTCAAATTAACCACTTACAGCCGTTCATGATCTCCCAGTGGTCGAACACACTCTGAGGGAAAGCCTGTCCCGCAGTTTGTGAACGGAGATCCCCGTTGAAGCCAAAGGATTCCATGACAGGCAAGTATGCCTTGACAGTGAACATAGGTGTTCCAGGTCTCTGCTCTTCGCTGAAGACTTGACCACGCCGTTTGTTCAGTACACTGTAGATACCACCGATGGCATTCTCAGGACATTGAATTTCGACTGAAATAAATGTTAGTCCTAAGGTCAGATTGAGGAATGGGAAGTATTGTACCAAGGTAAACTGGCTCTTGGAGACCTGGTGTAGCAAGCAAGCAGGCAGCATAGCAAACACGCCTACAGGTTGGGATAATTTGACCTCCTCCACGGTGGATAGCATCAGCATGTAGCTAAGGATATCTCAGACCAATGGATCATAGCAGCAACAGAAACGAGGAGCTTACTGTAACATCCATGACGTTGAGACGGACACCGCGCATGTTCTCTTCAGCACATACACCTTCTTTTGTTGCCCATTGGAATGCGGCTACACACGAATCCTTGATTTCGTTGAGGTACTGCACACCCTTGGTGACATCAACCAACAAGTTAGGACCAGTAGTCTCAGGACCGAAACACCAGATCTTCCTAGCATCGGTGACATCCCAACCATATTCATCTGCAAGAATGCGAGCACGGGCTTTGAAGTCGTCACGAGCACTAATGACACCATTCTCGATAGCCTTGGTAAGTTCCTCATCGAGCGGCATGGCCTTCGCGTACAGACGATTGTGTTTGTTCTGTGACTTGGAGAGGGCAACAATGGAAGATTCTGCCTTCACAGTCTCGCGGTAACCAACGACGGGATCTGAGATCTTGAGGGGAACACCTGCGTGATCCTCTTGCAGGTCCTTGATTTACTCTTGAGCAAAGACTGAATTATATAGAAAGGCAGCATGTCTGACCTTCAAGCAGATTTCCAAGTGGAGCTCTCCAGCGCCCGCAACGATGTGCTCACCAGTCTCAGCAATCCAGGCCTGGACACAAGGGTCAGACTTGGACAGACGCTTTAGACCTTCTACAAGCTTGGGGAGATCTGCGGCGTTCTTGACCTCGACGGCGACCCGAACGACAGGAGACACGGAGAACTTCATAACCCTCATGTTGTGGGCGGTTTCAGAAGTAGTGAGAGTACCGCTCTTGAGCAAGAACTGATCGATACCGACGAGCCCAATGATGTTGCCGGCAGGGCAATCCTCAATAGGCTCAATGTAGCGACCCATCATGAGTACGGTACGTTGCACAGACTTGACAAACAGGTCTTCCTTCTTTCCAGGAACATAGTTGGGTCCTTGGATGCGGATCTTGGGTCCGGCGCGGACAGTTCCAGAGAAGACACGTCCGAACGCGTAGAAGCGACCCTTATCGGACGTAGGGACCATCTTTGAGACGTAAAGAACGAGAGGTCCCCTGGGGTCACAGTCGCGGATACCGATGGCTGACTCGTCGTCCATGGGACCCTCGTATAGTGTCTCGACACGATATCGCTGAGCGGTAGCGGGTGAGGGGAGATGAATGACTATCATCTCCAGGAGGGCTTCGCTGGCAGGCAAGAATTTGCGCATGATGGTCTTGAGGAGGGCCTTTGCATCGGAGATCTCCTTCTCCTCGGAAGTAAGCTTAATCTCAAGCTTCTCGCACATGACCTCGACTTGATCTTTCTTGTGTTTCATGACGGCATCGAAGATCTTGAATATCGGGTCGAGCACAAACATATTGAAAGCACGCTCGAGAGGTTTACCATCAGCATCCGCAGATTTTGTGGACCATTTGCGGGTTGCAGGATTGAAAAAATTGTCACCCCAAAGCTTAGAGATGAGCTTGTCCTTTGGAACGCCGAACTTCTTAGAGTACCTTCCGGCAAACTGACGGAGGGTAAAGCCCCATCCGTGGAGGCCGGAGGCGAAGGCTACAGTGCCCTTGTCAGGATAGACCTGGACATCGCCCAGGGCGGAGTCGTGATACGTCGAAATGATGACGTTGACAGTCTCGACTGTGCGCTGGAAGGACTGGTATAGATCCTCCTTTTGAACTTGGAGCTCGAGAAGAGCACGGTCGACCTTGTTGATGACAACGACGGGTTTGATACGTTCTGTTAGAGCCTGACGCAGGACTGTTTCCGTCTGGACACAAACACCCTCAATACAATCGACCACAACGAGGGCACCGTCTGTGACGCGGAGGGCGGCGGTGACTTCTGAGGAAAAGTCGACGTGCCCGGGCGAGTCGATCAAGTTGATCAAGAACTCGTGACCTGACGGAGTCGGACTAATAAGATCGAGAAATTCTGTGTAGATGCTGTCTCTTACCGTCTGTTTTTTGTTTGATGACTTCGACGTCTTCCTTGTTCATTTCAAAATACATGGAGATGGCAGTCGATTTGATGGTGATACCACGCTCCTTTTCGTCTTCACGGGTGTCGGTGAAACGCATGTCCCCGGCCTTTGCCGCTGCAATAATACCAGCCTTGGATACGAGGGAGTCGGTGAGGGTGGATTTTCCGTGATCGACTGAGAGGATTAGATAAGATGGTGATATGAATGTGATGTGGCATGACACTGACCATGGGCGATAACACTCATGTTGCGAATGTTGGTGGACCGGTCCATGAGGGCACGGACCTGGTCTGTTTGCGATGAGACATCGATGGATAGGGGACGGCGTCGGTCTTACCTACGGTGAAGTTACTGATGGGATGATGAACATGAGGCCGATGAAGAGAGTCAAGGAAAAGACGTACACCATGATGTCTAAAAGTTACAGATAGAAAAGTACAAGGTTGGGTACCGCAGCTCGATGTATGTGATCAAGGATATGTTTTTTCTGTGTCGGACGGGTTATCGATCTGGTTCAGGGCAGGTTAACGGAAACGGGGCACGTGCACGGAGAGCCACGTGGTTATCTAGAGTGAACACGTGACGTTGTCATGCCCGAGTCACCCTGCATGATCAGAGCGTGGGCGGGTTATCGATCGCTCGTATTCCCCTTGAGAATGGCCTCCACCTACAACGGTCCATGGCCCGCGCGCAGAATTCGCGACGAGTTCTTTGCCTACTTCCGCAGCAAAGACCACACATTCGTCCCCTCCTCCTCCACCGTCCCTTACGATGACCCGACCCTCCTCTTTGCCAACGCAGGCATGAACCAAGTCCGTCTCATCTCTCTTCTCATACACCATCTCCCCTCACTCGACACAGTACAAGTCCATCTTCCTCGGCACCGTCGATCCCAACTCAGACCGTGGCAAGCTCAAGCGTGCGTTTAACAGCCAAAAGTGCATCAGGGCTGGCGGAAAACACAACGGTCTCGCCTCCCCACGACTTTCATATCCCCATGCTCACCTCATTCTAGATCTCGAGGATGTCGGGAAAGACTCTTACCATCATACATTTTTTGAGATGCTTGGCAATTGGTCTTTCGGGGACTACTTCAAGGTCCGTATCCTCATCCCACTCCTCCCGCTTCCCTCATCTATTTCCTATCCTAGAAAGAGGCCATCACTTTCAGCTGGGAACTTCTGACCCAAATCTACAAACTCCCGAAAGAACGCCTCTATGTCACCTACTTTGCCGGCGATCCACAGAACAACATTCCCTGCGACGATGAAGCCAGGCAAACATGGCTTGATCTTGGCATGGATCCTACACATATCATCCCATCAAAATTCAATTTCTGGGGTATTCTTCTTGTTTTTCATCACCACTCCTCATTAACTTGTCCCTGCAGAGATGGGTCCGACCGGGCCATGTGGTCCCTGCAGGTGGGCTCGACGTTTACTCACTATAGCCCATATCAATCACCACTATAGTGAAATACATATCGATCGAATAGGTGGTCGTGAGGTTTCTCACCTTGTCGACGGTGATGACCCAACAGTCGTCGAAATATGGAACAATGTTTTTATCCAATTCAACCGCGAGGAAGACGGAACCCTTAAAGCTCTTCCAGCGAAACATGTTGACACTGGAATGGGCTTCGAGCGCATTGTGTCTGTCCTCCAAAACAAGCTGTCCAACTATGATACAGACATCTTCCACCCAATAATGGTCAAGATCCAGGAACTTAGCGGTGCACGTCCATATACTGGCAAGTTTGGTGCAGAGGATGTCGATGGCATCGATATTGCCTACCGCGTCGTCGCTGACCACGTGCGAACACTCTCGTTTGCCCTAAGCGACGGTGGTGTGCCAAACAATGTTGGTCGGGGCTATGTTCTCCGTCGCATCCTCCGCCGTGGTTGTCGATATGTGAGGAAGAAGCTCGGCGCACCTATTGGCTCGTTCTTCTCATCACTCATGCCTGTCGTAGTTGAACAAATGGTCTGCACAGTTTCCACCTTGTATTCTTGCGTTATGCTGATCGCTTCACAGGGTGATGTCTTCCCGGAACTTCAGAAGAAACAGAACGAAATCAAGGAAATTCTTGACGAGGAAGAAGAATCCTTTTCGCGGACCTTGGATCGTGGCGAGAAGCTTTTCGACCAATATGCCATACGTACGAAGGAGGCCGGTTCCAACGAGCTTAATGGTGCCGATGTCTGGCGTTTATACGACACGTTTGGTTTCCCCGTCGACTTGACACGTCTCATGGCTGAAGAGCTATCCCTCACTATTAATGAGAAGGAGTTCGAAGCCGCACAAGAACGATCAAAGGAGGCAAGCAAGGGCACGTTCAAGAAGGATAAGGCAGATAATGTCAAGCTGGACGTCCATGATCTTGCAGCTCTAGAGAAGAACGACGCCATACCCAAAACCGATGATTCACCCAAATACCGTGAGTATGACCTCGTTTGTTCAACGCCAGTTCAAAACCCTCATCGTTTGCTGTAGAGCTCGGGAATATTACCGCACAAGTGAAAGGCATCTACTACAACCGTGAGTTCCTTGGATCCACTTCCGGCATCCCCGAAGGCGCCAACTTTGGTATCCTTCTCGATCGCACGAGTTTCTATGCGGAAGCTGGAGGTCAGGAGTACGACACCGGAAACATTGTTATCGATGGTGCATGTGATTTTGAGGTGACGAACGTGCAGGTGTATAGTGGCTTTGTCTTGCATACCGGTCATCTCAAGTATGGCCAGCTGAATGTTGGGGATGAAGTCATTTCCTCCTACGATGAACTACGCCGGTGGCCACTCCGTAGCAACCACACTGCAACGCATATCCTCAACTTCTGCCTTCGTGAGGTGCTTGGAAACCATGTTGACCAAAAAGGCTCTCTGGTCGCTCCAACAAAGCTGCGGTTTGACTTTTCACATAAAGCCCAGATTGCACTTCCAGAGCTTACCAAGATCGAAGCTATGAGCATTGACTGGATCAAGAAGAACGTCAAGGTTTATAGTAAAGACGTTGATCTCAAATCCGGTTTTAAAATTCCTGGTCTCCGAGCGGTATTCGGCGAAACCTACCCAGATCCGGTGCGGGTGGTCGTACTTGGGTACGATGTCGACGATATCACAAAAGACCTCGAGAATCCGAAATGGCGAAGCACCAGCATCGAGTTCTGTGGAGGTACCCACGTCGCGAAGACAGGAGATATCAAGGACTTTGTGATTATCGAGGAATCGGGAATCGCCAAAGGTATTAGACGAATCACCGCTGTTACTGGGCAAGAGGCCCTGGAAGCGACACGTGTCGCGAATGAATTCAAATCGCGGCTTGATGCACTTGGGACTAGCTCAGGGAGTGAAAAGGATGCCGGTCTCAAGGCCCTTACAGTTGTAAGCCGGATAACTGGTCATGCTTTAATGTGGTGCTCACACACACCAGGAACTTGGTCAAGCAGATATCTCAGTTCTGGTCAAAGCAGATTTGAAAGAGCGTCTCGGCACAATTCGCAAGGCGTTTGATAAACAGATAAGGGAGAAGGAAGCTGCACTCAACAAATCGGTCCGTAGTATCTTCCTCGGAGAGATGGCCAAATAACGAGTTAGCTGCAGGCTGTCGACACACTGGCCACGTATTTCAATGAAAATCCAGAGGCTACAGGGTATTTCGCAAGTATTGATGTTGATGGTAACTCCAAGGTAAGCTACATCTTGGCGTGATGGCGGCAAACTGACTGTTCTCCCGCAAAAACTAGATTCTTCAAAACGTTGTCGCCCAAGGCAAGAAGCTCGGGAAGGCTGTGTATGTGTTCAGTGTCGACGCAGAGGGCGGTAAGGTGGCACACGCAAATTATGTACCTGAAGATGTTCGTGAGAAAGGGTTTGATGCACGGACATGGGCGTCCAGAGTGACTGAGGTGCTGGGTGGCAAGGTGAGACCGCCTGAGAGTAGCATCACCGGTCCAGCTGATAAAATCTCGATCTAGGCTGGCGGAAAAGAGGATAGCGCTCAGGGTATCGGTGTTAACGTCGGGGAGGTCGAAAACGCGGTCAGTACTGCCCGGGAGGTATATCCGTCTAGTAAATGATCCATTGACGTTCGTGATGCACCAAGCTGAATGCTGCAGATTCCATCGTATGTTTGGACACTGACTCGACTAGTCAATTGAAGCATTTGCCATCTGATCCGACTCTCCAACTTTGGCTCGTTCACATTATTAAGGGTTCGGCATGAATGCTGCAAAGATAACTCCAGAGCCCATCATGCCACAGCCAACTATATCCGCTCGAAATAGATCCCCTGACGGAGAGCCCTTCCTCCGTGTCTGCTCCGAACGACAACACCGTTTTAGGGTGTCAGCATGGTTAGAAGGACCGCCAATTCCATACTGCGACGGGTATGCGGAGGAGGCTTTCGGACGGGACGGATGTCAACCTTGAGATATGGCAAGGTCGTCCGAGGGTGCCCTGGCGTCATAAATAAATAAATAAATATTTTTCAGCTGTGCAGCACAGCCATCCTCGATGCTACATTCCCCGCAACCTCCTCTGCAGTTCACTCACACCTCCCACTATGAGCAGCTTCATTAGACCAGCCACGCCTGGTTTCGTGATCACCCTCGCTGCCACGATCATCCTCGCCATCGTCACCTTCTCCGTCCCTCTCATCAAGTCGGTATACTTTCTCAAGGCATCCCTCGCCGTTGAAGGCGTAAACGGCGACATCACCTTTGGAACGTTGGGTTATTGCACCACCGTAGATTCATCTACCACCTGCTCGAACGTCACAGTTGGGTATCAGCTCAGTCAGTCCTTCCTCCCTGCCTCTCCCTCACTTCTTACCCTCTCCTCAAGATGTAAATGCCCTCGTCGGTGACTCAACCTCCGTCCAAATACCCCAAGTCGTTGTCAAATGGCTCACTTATACACTCGTACTCCACATTGTCGCTTTTGGCCTTGCTGGTATCGCTGCGCTCTTTGGCCTCCTTGCGCATATCCGTGAGTTGGCCACGACTTGCTTCAGTAGTTGTATATCCAGTTTTGCTGCCACTGTCGCCCTCACCGCCTTCATTTTCGACATCGCCATATTTTTCGTTGCAAAATCTCGTATCAACTCTGTGCGGGGCGGTTCGGCGTCAATCGGCAACGCCGTTTGGCTCACTCTCGTTGCCTGGATTCTTCTTTTCTTTAGCGGCTGCTTCTATACCGTCGGCAGATGCTGCATTAGACGCCGTTCCCGCGACGCATGGGGAGGCAAAGTAGGCACTCCCATTGGTGAAAATGGATACAACTCCCGTGAGCAAATGCGCCTTGACGCCGTCAAAGCAGAGGCGGATCGCAAGGCTCGTCAAGCCAAGCCTGAGGTTGGCTTGCCCGCCTTTCAGGAGTACGACCAATCTCAGCCACTCAAGGCCCGCGTGGATGGAGACGAAATTTACCTTGAAGAAGAAGCGCCTTACCGCGATAACCAGAACCCTTCTATACCCGGAAACGCTGGCATAGGAACCTATGGCCGCTCCGCTGGAGCAGGATATGTGGCAGGTGGCTATATGCAGGCCCCCCCTGGCACTCGCGCTGTAGACGAGTATAATATTCCTTCCGCTTATCCCCCAACACCGCAACGTCGCGCAAGCAATGTCACACATACCACTACTTCCACCACCCCTTCCATGTATCCGCCATCGTCCAACACTGCAGTTCCACTCTCGGTGCCCGTAGCGGCCATGTACGACGCTTCTCCGGGCAATCAGTATAACCACGACCCATATAGTCCGCAGGCATATGGTCACAACCTTGGTGGTGCTTCCTGTACGTTCTCTTGCGTTCTTATGTGCTGTTCTTGATGTATTCCCAGATAACCCGCAAGATCAACAATCTCACATACCTTATGATGCATACGGAGCATTCAGTCCGGACACATACAATGCCACGGCCACTATGGCTAACCATCCTTCTCAGTCATCGTACGGTGTCCCATACAATACCTCTGGATCTCCGACCCACCCACCCAATGGCGGCTATACATTCGGCGAAGACGCATATGGCGCGACCAGTGTGCCCGCTGCACTAGTACACGACACCTACAATGATCCCTATTATGGACATCACCAAGTTCCTTCAAGCCTGACTCCCCCTTCGTTGACGCGATCGCCGCTTCCGATGGATATCCAATATACTGGTGCGCCAACGAATGCAAGCCCCGTCAGAGGCCCTAGGGGCCCAAGGAACAGCATCATAATGTCCCCTCCGCCAGCCTCATACGCCGACAGTCCTCCCACGTATGAGTCTGGTCCATCTGGCGCTCCTGGTCGATGGGGAAATAAAAATTGAGTAAAATGCTTGTTATTATTGACTTCTACCAGCCCTCTTCTGCGTCACACGGACCATTTGTAGGACAATTTATGTATAACGTCTCCGATACCCTTGGATCGTGCTATTTAATTGACTTCGCGGTACTTCAGAAACCGGAGTCATCTCAAATACTCGCCATATTAAACCACTGATTTCGAACATCAATGAGTACGTTTTTGGACGTGGTCAAATCGATGACAGCGAGGATATACAAGTACTCATACGGGTCGTACAAGACTACAAAAATCACAGACCTGCTAGTGATCATGTTTACCGCTCACGAATTTGAGTTTGCTTTCCGAGGTTTGCAAGTTCAGCATGAGAACCAACGCGTTGATACATGGAGTCGTGGACACAATCATGTTCAGAATTTGTCCCTCGACCACCCTGGGAGATTGGCAGGCTTAGGTGGTTCAGAAGACGTGAGCATGGAAAGGAAGTCGTGGACAATGTCTGCTGCTGCAGTCGCAGTAATCTCAGCTGCAAATTTCTCGTCAGAAAATACCAAGACGGGATGAAATGCGCCACACCGTGGTCGTACGCAGGGGCGACTTCGACGACATCCGCGCCACTAGACAAAGGGCAGTGAGAAGTCATGAAATGACAGACGCTGTATGGGATTATGGATACAAACACGAAATTCAAACCGGCCAACCCTCTGATGATGCGCTTGACTTCTCTACTTGACCATCCCCCCGCCTCGGGAGTACCAGCTGTAAATCCAACTGAGTACTTTCGACAGCGTGCGGGCAGTCGAACACTCACTACCCGGTGCCAGGCCGGGATCTGTCAGTAAAGGTTAGCCAACGATCTTCTCGAAGGCGAGCCATACGTACCAAGCACATCGATATCAAGACTGTTTGCACGTTGGGTCAGTACCAGGTCCGCTGTCTGTTGTGGAACTCTAACCTCAAGTATACCGGCGTATCTCCGACTCGTTTCCTGATCCGTTCGATGATAGAAGTTACGCCATGGTCATCAATGTCATCGCTTGTTATGAAGTGGAACCCCACTGATTCGTCGTTCTCCATATCGCCAATATCCTAGCGAGAAATTCTATCAACGTGTGGCCGTTAACAAGCCCCTCCTCCTACTCACTTGGAGTTTGCACCGAATACCCGCGTGGACACTAGAGTTGGCGATGAGACCCTCCTCGTGTGCAATGTAGAAGAATGTGCCATGGGTGATGCGTGATTGATCTGTCACAGCTCCAGGGTATCCTGCCCACGTATCAAGATGTGCATCGAAATGAATCACCGAGACTGGCCCATAGACTCTATTGAGCGCACGTAGGATTGGAAGAACGATGGTGTGGTCACCGCCAAGACTAAACCACACGGTGAACATGGTGAAAAGGCTTGTCATTATCATTATTACCTGACGATTCTTGGATGCTCACGACCATCTTTCGCCAGAAGCGCTCCCTTTGGCCAGGCGGACGTGCTGGACGCGAGAGGACGTGCAAGCAGGGTAGCGTATGCGACTTCCATTTGGTCTAACGCAAGTGCGTTGTCAAAAGGTATGGTAGGGACCTAGATATGCGTCAGCACGCAATACCAATGTCAACTGGCAAAAGTTTAAGGACATACATCTCCACAGTCAAGAATTTTCAAACCCGATGCATAAGGGTTATTTCCCCATGCCAAGGTATAGCCTTGAGAGGGACTTTGGCGTCTGCTGCCTGAACGGATTGCATAGGGTCCAAAGCGTGCTCCAGGACGGTAAGTTGTACCAGTGTCGAATGGCATCCCAAGAACGGCAATGTCAAGCGTAATAGATTCGTCCTCTAGACAACGCGCATATTCTACATGCGAGAAGGCCAGTGGTCCCGAGAAAGGTTGATCAATTTGTTTTCCATATTTCGATAGCCATGTCTCCGTCGCATCATGGGAGTCGTGGAAAGGCTGCTGGCATGCACAGGCAGTTGCTGCAAGCATGACAGCGACATAAAAGGCTACCTGGCTCTTCATGTTCTAGTTGGCTAACAGGTCAGTGCAGGCTGTGTCCAGGCAAGCAGATGAACGGTTGAACCCAAGAGACTCTGACCTGATGCTTATCATCGATATCCTACCTGTGTCAGTTGTTCTCAGGATATGCTCACGCGACGGCCTCGCCGTCATCGACACGAGTTTCTTATCATGAGCAAGCACGCCGTGAATAAATCCAGCCATGAGAACATCGTTGCTATAATACCAATATTTTTCACATAGAAGATTCCTTTGATTGGAAACGACGGTGAGCAATAGACCTGCGCAGTGCGAAGACCTGCCACTGCCTACGCTTCCCAGCGCTTGTCCCCTCGCCGGGTGGTGTATCCCTTGGATCAATGGAAAGAAGACGGAGGTCCCTGTGGGGCTCAGGTGAGTCGTCCACTTCCCCCTCTTCTCCGCGATCCTGCTCCAGTATTTCATCTTCCGCCAAATCTATGTCCCCACCAAACACCTCTTCCGGGGTGCTCTTTGGCTGTGTGGACACACTCCCAGCAAGGAGGGAAAACGGGGCCGCAACAGTCGCCGATAAAAAGGCTGAAGCATTGTCGATGAAAGACTTTGGTTTCCTCATCGGAACGGAAGATAGGATATACTTTCTCTTTTGCCATGCGTTCGAAGTAGGATTTCCTGGAGGCGGGTATGTGGGATCATATGAGAACGAGACAGAGATTTCTTGCGTTCCTTGATTGTACGAGAACTGCGGGAGCGGGTGCGAATATGCATTTGGGTATGGCTGGGAAACTGGTCGCCTGTGTCTCAATACAATGTGGTCCCCTTATGTGAATCAAAGTTGGTCAATAATCTATCGTATCTGCTGTATGGCACATACCCTCGAAGTCGATCGCATGCCCTGAGGCCCGTGAGCATAAAGCTCCAGAGGTATCGATGAAAAACACCTGAGTGACACAGGATCATTGAAGCTACGACTGAGTATCGCGAGGTCATGTCGGAATAGTACGGACCTGGTTGTTCGCTTCTGGACTTCTCAAGCCTTGTCAGATTCATGAGAGACTTGCATGGAATAATGTCATAGCATTGATGACTCACTTTCGACGAGTGACTGCTCTTTTTCTGGCCAAAGGATGACTGGTGTGCCATCTTCGACTGCGTCTGAGCAGGCATCCCAGAGACGGCCGGTCGCGACAGAGCGAATCACAAAATATCCTGGCGGGAAGCCGAAGAGGTGGGCCATTTATGATAGCGATGGTTTGATTAGGAGTCAGGACGTTTATCGGATATCTTGACAGGGCAATGCTGGTATTATACATACGACATTGATAAATATCCCAGCGCTGTGCTGAGTGAGGGAATACAAGGTACGTCCGTAGGCAGGCAACCTCCAAATCATTCACTTTCGTATTCCTCTTCGTCGAAAGCGCCAGGAACGCGTTGGTATCCTGTCGCTCGCGCTACTTTTTGGGCGCTTTCTATACGCCGCTTCTCATCAAAGTCTTCTAGAGAGTAGGCCATCTTGGAAAGTCCTTTCCACTCATGACGGGCGACAACACTTCCAACGCGAGCGCTTTCCCAGCCGACACTCATTAGCACAGGTTCCTGTTACACGCATCAGCGACCAAGCATTTCGAACCCACAGAAAGTTGTCGTTACCCTCGAGCTCCAGCTCACGTCTCGGACGCAGACTGTGGCACGGGAACCCGTTAAAGGGTCCAGCTCAGGGCCAGATGGATCGTATGTCATTGGCAAGGCTTGTGAACGATCCAAAATCTGAACGATTCGACCATCCAGTGACCAGATCTATCGGTAGTATTGCCTGTCAATTATGATGAGACGGGCAGGAGTAATCTTTACCCACGTGAATTCTCCCATCCGCAGACCCTGAATAAATGTATTTGCCTCCTGTGGTTTCTCCAGGACTAAAGTTACACCTTATGAGGGTGCGCAAGACCGCATGACCTCGGTAAGTCATGACACTACAGTCGTTCGGATGCGCGGGAAGCTTGGGCCTCGGGAAATGACCGTATCTTTGTGTCGGCGTCAGTTCAGAACTCGCCGTACTCCACAAGCCTTACCGATAGTCATAATTTCGACTTCTATAATCTATGCGTGCAAACGAATCGAAATCGTCGCTACTGCACATCTTGCGGAGATCCCACAATCGAAGTGCCTGGTCCTTGCCATTCGAGATGACGTATCTTCCATCTCCCTTTGCAGAGACATTCGTTATCCCTTCAGTGTGGCCAACAAGTACTCCGGATGGTTTTCGCGAGGCCGCTAATGACCGTCTATCCCTGCCACGGACCATGATCAACCAGGGAACTTGAGTGAGGAAGTGATAGAATATTACCAGACTTTGAGGAACATGTCATCCGATGCGCTGATCAAAACATTTCCTGACGCGGTATCGGCCCAACAACAACTGTTCACATCGTCGGAGTGCCCCTGGATCTTGACTGTCCTGCGATCAGTCAGGAGATCGTATACTAGGTGATGCGTGAGCAATCCCGGAGGATATAGGAGTACATTTCCTACCAAAAATATGTCCGCTTCCGCCTGCGATCACTTCGTTACCGTCAGCAGAAAACCTGCAGCTCCAGATACCGAAAGAGTCGTCTTCAAAGCCACCCCACACGGACCGGTTTTGCCGGCGACTTTGATCAGCGAAACGAATAGGCGTCTGTGCCGTAGAAGAATCTAATGTGTTTGTCATATATACTGTGGGTGACTGCCCATGATGCTAAGTGCACGAAACGCAATTTCCCAACGAGCAAGTAACTCACAATAGACGAATAAATCATTCTAAGTTGTATTATTGAGCATTGTGACCTTTTCCCTGCAACTAGAACCTTGCCTTTCGTTATCGGGACTGAGATGAGAATCCGTTATAGTCCATCTGCCCGGGTGTCCCTGAATGGTCTTCAAAACTTTGAGGGTCGACCCGTGATCACGATCCTGATCATTAAACTGGGATGCTCTCCGCCGTGGGTTTCGCGAGGATTTGATGTGCTTGGCCGGCGGCGACGTCATGTCGTATAC